>CAUYRH010136779.1:0-23991 GCA_963574655.1 Perodicticus potto | reverse complement strand
CTTTGATTCACTGATTGCATCCTTATCTGTGAAGAAACGTTTTAAGTTGATCAGGTCCCAATTATTTTTGTTGTTTCTGCAATTGCCAATGGGTTCTTCTTCATAAATTCTTTTCCTTAGATGATAAGATTAAGAGTTTTTCCCATATTTTCTTTGTTTATAGTTTTGTGCCCAAGTTTTAAGTGTTTTATCCATCATGAATTAATTTTTGTGTGTGGTGAAAGGCAAGGGTAAAGTTTCAGTATTTTATGTTTGGTTCTCAGCCACCATTTATTAAATAGGGATTCTTTTCCCCAATGTATGCTTTGGTTTGCTTTACCAAAGATCAGAAGACAATATGAGGATGGATTCATCTCTAGGTACTCTCTTCTTTTCCATAGATCTGTGACTCGATTTCTATGCTAATGCCATGCTGTTTTGATCATTAAAGATGTTTATATAACCTATAATATGGTAATATGTTATCTCCAGATTTGTTCTTATTTTGTAGAATTGTGTTGGCTATTCTGTTTTTTATTCTTATTCTATACAAAATGAAGAATTGTTTTCTCAAGATCTTCAAAGTATATATGATGATTGTCTAACATAGATTACATTAAATGTCACTTTCTGTAGGTATTATACATATTTTGACACTGTTGATTCTTCCTAGCTGTGAGTATGGTATGTTCTTCCATCTGTTAACAGCTTCTGCTACTTGTTTTCTCAGTGTTTTGCAATTCTCTCTGTAGAGATCCTTCACATCCTCTGTTAAGTATACTCCAAGGCACTTTATTTCTTCTGATGCTATTCTGAAGGTTATTTTACCTTTAATTTGAGTCTAAGCTTGCCTGCTGTTGGTGTATATAAAGGATACTGATTTGTTAATATTTTACTTTATATTCTCAGACATTACTATATTTCTCGATCACTTCCAGGAGTCTCATAGTGGATTCTTTGGGATTTTTGAAGTATAAAATCATATCATCAACAAACAGTGAGAGTTTGACCTTTTCTAATTCCAGTTGGATACTCACGATATCCTTCCCTTGCCTAACTGAATTGGCTAGGACTTCCGGCACTATGTTGAATAGTAGTGGCAATAGTGAACGTCCTTTCTTGTTCTAAATCTAAGAAGGACTCCTTTCAGTTTTTCTCCATTTAATATGATATTGGATGTGGCTTTTTTAAATTAAATCATAGCTGTGTACATTAATGTAATCATGGGGTACAATGTGCTGGTATGTATAGAATATAAATGTCTTAACACAATAATTAAGAAGATGTTGGGAAGGCTATGTTAACCAGTTTGATGGCTGTGAGTTTCTTATAGGTGGCTTCCATAAGTTTAAAAAATGTCTTCACATGTTCTCATTTTTCTTATTTTCTTACGTGTTCTTAGCAATAAATGAAGTTGAATTTTGTCAAATGCTTTTTCTATATCTATTGAGAGGATCATATGGTATTTTGTTTTACTTCATTTTAAGAGTTAAATTATGTATATAGATTTGCATATGTTGAACCAGCCCTGCATACTCAAATTTAAGCCCACCCATTTATGATTAATTATTTTTTGAGGAGTAGCTGAATTCTCCTTACTAAATTTCTATTGAGCATTTTTGCATCAATATTAATTAACAATATTGGTATTTTTTTTTGGCAGTTTTTGGCCAGGGTCAGGTTTGAAACCGCCACCTCCTTACTCCTTGAACCACAGGTGCTTCCCTAGTTTTATTTTTTGTTGTTGTTGTTGTGTTCCTTCCTAGTTTGAATAACAGGGTGATTTTAGCTTCATAGAAGTTGCAGGGGTTCCTTCTTTCTCAAAGTTTTGGAATAGATTCTGCAATATAAGTATGAGCTTGTCTTTGGAAGTCTGATAGAATTCTAGTGTGAAACCATCTAGGATTGGATTTTTATTTTTTGTTTGAAGCTTTTTTATTGTTGTTACAATTTTGGTGATTGATATTAGTCTGTTAAAGAGTTCTATTTCTTTCTGGTTGAGTAGAGGGATTCTAGTAATGTGATTCTAGGAATTTGTTTCCTCCATATTATCAAATTTCTTGGCACAGCGTTTTTGTAATATTCAATAATAATATTTTGTAACTCTGTGGTATGTGTTGTTATTTTCCCTTTTATATTTCTGATTGAGCTATTAGAGGTCTCACTTTTCAGTTTCTAATTAATCTGCCCTAGGGATTGTCAACTTTCTTTATTATTTAAAAGAACCAACTTTCTGTTTCATTAATATTAGGAATAGTTTTTTTTATTTTTCTTCTCAATTTTATTTAGTTCTGATCTAACTTTTGTTATTTCTTTTCTTCTAGTGTGTTTGGGATAAGATTGGTCTTCCTTTTCCATATCTTTAAATGATTAATTAGATTTTTTATACTCTTTTTTATTTCTGCATATGGACATTTAATGTTATACATTTTCCTCTTAGGACTGATAAAGCAGTATCCCACAGGTTTTGATAGCATATAGATTTGTTGTTATTCTGTTCAAGGAATCTCACAATTTTCCTTCTTTGTCTCCTCCTGGACGTAACTATCATTCAACAAAAGGTTGTTCAGGTTCCATGACTTTGTGTCATCAGGAGTGTTTCTGTTGGATTCAAGTTCTACTTCATTCTATTGTTTTCTGTGAAGATACAAGGTATAATTTATATATTTTTAAATTCATTGAGGTTTGATTTGTGTCCTAGGGTATGATTGATCTTAGAGAATGACCCATGAACAAATGAGAAGAAGGTATATTAAGTAGTAGTGGGTGAAATGGTGTGCATATGTCTGTTGAGCCCATTTGTTCTAGAATCATGTTTAAGTCCATTGTTTCCTTCTTTAGTTTCTCCTTGGAGGATCTATCCAGTTCTTCCAGTGGGGTGTTTAAGTCCCTGGCTAATTTGGTGTAGGTTATTGCAATGTCAGACCAAGTAGAATTCATTTTATAAACTGAGAAGCATTAATTTGGGGTACATATATATTTAGAATTGAAATGTCTCTTTGTTGTATTGTGCCCTTGACCAGTATATAGCAGCCATCATTATCTTTCTTTACTTTTGTTGAATTAAAGTCAATTGTATATGCAAAGGGATTGGAATTCCTACTTTCTTTTGGCTTCAATTTGTCCGAACTATTTTTTTCAACCCTTTACCCTCAGTCTCGATTTGTCTTTAGAGGTTAGACACATTTCCTGAAGACAGTGTACACTTGGCTTGTAGTTTGTTATCCAGTTAGCCACCCTGTGGAGTGGAAAATTCAAGCCATTCACATTTATTGAGAGAATTCATAAGTAGAGCAGAGTTCTGCTCATCTTGTTGTGTGATCTATTGTCTTGTTTTAACATTTAGGATATTGTAGAAGCTAGGCTTGGTCATTTAGTTTCCAGGTATCTTTACTTTGCTGGTGGTCCATTGTGATGGTCATTGTATAGTATTAGTTTGAATACTTCCTGCTTAGTTGGTCTTGTAGTAGCAAATTTTCTCAATGTTTTCTTGTCAGTAAAAAGAAATGTGATTCTCCACTGAAAGTGAAACTTAATTTTGTAGGATACAGAATCCTATGTTGGCAGTTGTTTTGTTTGGAAGTTGATGTTGGGGGCCCACTATATTTTGGCTTGCAAATTTTCTACTGAATTGAGCCACTTTGGGTCCAAGAATTTGATATTCTTCTAATAGGTTTATGTCTGAATCTCTGGTATGCTTGGGAGATTATCAGGTATAATATCCTCACCTAGGATTTCCATGTCATTTGGATTTTTTTCCCCTTTGAGAATACTTAAAATTCATATGTTTGTAGGCACACATAATCCCATAATTCTCTAAGGAACTGCTCTCCTTAGTTCTCTCTTCTTTTCTGCCTCTTTAAATGATCAGGTTAGCTTGAGACCTTTGTCTTCAAGCTCTGAGATTCTTTATTCTCCTTGGTTTAATCTGTTGTTAATACTTTCTACAACTTTTGAAAACTCCCTGAATGACTCCTTCATTTCTTTAAGCTCCATTATAGCCTTTCCAATTTCTTCCATATATTAGAGACTTTGTTCATCTTTCCATTGATTTATTGGTTCATTTTATTAGATTTTCTTTTGCTGGATTTCCACTTTTCCTTCAATTCCAATCATAATTTTTGTCATCCATAGACTGAATTCCATTGCTGCCATTCCCACATTTCTTTGTCTTCTGTGATCACTACATTGTCACCCCTATGTATAGTTGATCTGTTCTAAGTCTTCAAATTGCAAGTGTTTTTATTTGTTTGTTACTCCTCATGTGTGGTTTCTTCCTCCTTATTTCCTTCCCCTACTTACTTCTCTCTCTTCCTCTTTTCTTTTAAATCTCTTTGCCTCTAGGCTTTGAGGTTGAAATGACCTCTCAGGGATGGTGGGTGATATTTGTGAATGTGAATAAACCACACCTTGTTTTCTTGAGTTGGAAGACTCTTTGAGAGGCTATGTCATTGTTCTCTTGGTTATGGGCAATGTTGGTGTGAGTGAGTAAGCTGCCAAAATGTTATTTTGTGTTTGTGGTAGACTCTAGTCCTGCTGTTGGAAAACGTGAGTGTCCCAAGTTTTAGAAGGAACCCTATAGTTCCAGTTGCTTCAGATGTCCCATTAAGTTGTTAACTTCATCTTTTTCCACTCTTTTGAGGAAGGGTTGAAGTGCTATAAATTTCCCTCTTAGGACTGCCTTTGCAGTATCTTAGACATTCTGGTAATTCGTGTCTTCATTATCATTTTGTTCCAAAAATTTGGTAATTTTGTTCTTAATCTTGTCTATGACCCAACTATCTTTCAGCATAAGGTTATTTAGTTTCCATGTTTTTGTATGCGTATGCAGATTCCTGTTGTTACTGAGTTCAACTTTTATTCCATGATGGTTCAAGAAGATGCAAGGAATAATTTCTAATGTTTTAAATTCGCTGAGATTAGATTTGTGACCTAAGATGTGATCAATTTTGGAGTATGTTGCATGGGCTGATGAGAAGAATGTGTATTCAGTTTTGTTAGGAGGAAATATTTTGTAGATGTCTGTTAAATCCAATTGTTGAATGGTTAAGACGAAATCTAAAATTCTTTGCTGAGTTTCTTATTGGAGAATTATTCCAACACTGCCAAAGGAGTGTTAAAATATCCAACTATTATGGTGCTGGAAGAAATCAAGTTGCTCATATCTGTTAGAGTCTGTTATAAATTGAGGTACATTCCAGTTGGGTACATAAATGTTAATAATTGAAATCTCATCATGGTGAGTGTCGCCCTTAACAAAAATGAAGTCACAATCCTTATCTTTCCTTACTTTTGTTGGTTTAAAGTCTATTGTATCTGTGAATAAAATTGCAACACCTACTTTTTTTTTGATTGCCATTTGCCTGAATTACAAGAGACTCTCCCTTCACCCTGAATCTATATTTATCTTTTAAGGTAAGATGAGATTCTTATATGCAGCAGATATCTGGCCTGAGTTTTTGTATCCAGTCAGCCCATCTGTGCCTCTTTGGAGGACAATTTAAGCCATTCACATTAATTGAGAATATTGATAAGCCTGGTAGTATTTTGGGTATCAAGTTTTTCAAAAGTCCAGTGGACATTTTTAATCCTTTTGCCTCTGTGTAAGTTGGAGTTTGATCAAAAGTTTCTGAGTGAGTTTACTTTGGTGTTAGAGCATTGTGCTTGTCATTGTGGAGGATGGGTCTGAGAATATCCTGGAGAGCTGGTTTAGTTATGGCAAATTTCTTCAACATGTGAATGTGATTAAGGTATTTAATTTCTCCATCATAAATGAAATTCAGTTTAGCTGGATACAGGATCCTGGACTAAAAATTGTTTTGCTGTAGAAGGGAGAACTTCGATGACATCATCTTCTGAATTGAAGAGTTTCAGCAGAGAGATCAGCATTCATTGTAATATACTTCCCCTTATAGGTTATGGTTTTCTTATGTCTGGCTGCTTGAGGAATTTTCTCCTTCATATTAACTTTGGTGAAGTTAATTATAATATTTCTCAGAGATGCTTTATTAGGATTGAGTTGTGCAGGGGTTCTGAAACTGTCTGCTATCTGAACTTCAGTATCACTTGCTATGCTGGGGAAGTTCTCCTTGATTATCTCTTGGAGTAAATCTTCTGTGCCTCTTGTAACATCTTCTCTTTCAGGGATTCCTATAAGGCGAATATTTGCTTTTTTGTAGTAGTCCCACAGCTCTCTAAGAGAATGATCAGTTTTTGCTCTCCACTTCTCTTCTTCTTTGAGTATTTGGGAGTGTTAAAAAGCTTTGTCTTCAATATCAGATATTATTTCTTCTGCATGCTGCATTCTGTTACTGAAGTATTCTACTGTATTTCTCGTTTCTTGGAAGCCTGCAAATTCTTTCTTGATGTGTCAAAATATTTGGTGATTTTTTTCTTTGAATTCATTGAATTCTTGAGACAACTTTTGAATTATTCCTAGAATTTCTAATTCCCACTTTACTTCCATTTTGTTAATTTTATATGCCATCCAAATTCTGAACTCGATTTCTGACATCTCAGCCATTTGTTTATGAATGGGATTATCTGTGTCTGCTTTGTCATTTTTGGGGGGAGTTGATCTACTCTGATTATTCATCTTGCCAGAGTTCTTCCACTGATTCTTCCCCATGATTATTTTTCACCATTTGACTAGATAGGCAGGTAAGGTGAAATTGGATTGAGGGCTTCTGTACTTGTTGTTAAGCAGCCCTTTGCCTAGGAGCTGGGACTGGTGACTGCAGCTTTTGCTCCTGATGCTTTGCAAAGGATCCATACAGTATTACAGTCTGAGACTTTGGGGACCTGCTTGGTATGTTGGGTTTAGGTGGCTATGTCTTTTACTCAGCTGGTTTTGTCCAATCCTAATGGATCAGTGACTCTGGGTTGAAGTCTCAGCTTTGGAGAAATACAAACAACTAAGACACCCTGTCTCCCATGGACAACAACTGGAAGTGGAAAATGAACCTTTCCCCTACCACACCCTGAAGTGTCTTTGGGTGATTGGCCCAGGTCAGGTGTTCCAAACCAACTGATCCAGTCATGACCAACTCTCATGTGGGAGAGTTCAAATGGTCTCTAGCAACTAGATATTAGAAGTCTACTAGCTGCTCAAGTGTGGCTCACTCTGGTGCTCTGAGGAATACAAAAGGCTTGCCCAGTAGCAGAGTTGGACCAGGGGGCTGGTGTTTCTTTCCCCACCTTGCACCTCTTTCATGCTACATCGTTGATATCCCCATGAGGCTGTGGTTCTATTCTCTCCAACAAGTAGATATGCCAGGGCTTTGCACCTGCCAGAGTCAAAGGGAAGTCAATGCCCCCTTTTCCCAGCCACCACCCTCTGCCACCATCTAGCTTGTAGAGCTGAAGTGTACCTGCCTCAGTTACTCAATGGTTCCTGGGGAGTGTTCCACCTGAGGTCAGTCCAAACCTGAGGATAACAAGTCATCAAATGGTCTTCTCCCTCAGACACTGCACCTTTACCCTAACCGCTATGAGCACTGGTATCCCTATAGGGTGAGCACTGGCAGTCCTCAGTGTTGGGGAGGTGTCTTTCCAAAATTAGACCTCAGCAGGATTGCTCTACTGTTACTGAATCTTCATGGGAGGTGTCTCTGTGTGGTTCCCAGGTGGCTGCTGCAGCCGGAGAGGCAACTGGAGCAGTGGCTATGGGAGCATGGGGCACACGGCACCTCCAGCAGGGCAGGGTATGCAGTGACTGGCAGGACAGGACGGAGTGCAGAGTGTGAACCTCTGGCAGGGCAGGTAGATGGGTGATGAGGTGGCTCTGGCAGGGCAGGGCATGGAGTGCTGTAGGTCTGGTAGTTCAGGGTGTGTAGCAGCTCCAGTATTGTGGGGTATGAGGTGCTGGGCTCCAGTAGGGTGGCATGTGGAGCTGGCAAGCCTCATCCCACAGCTGGTTTGCACTTTCTCAGAGCCAAGCCATTCAGTCTCCCCACTACCCTTTGTCTGTCTGCACTACTGCTGGGCTCACTGTTATAGTGGAGCTTTTCTACCATGGCCCTTGCAATGCCCAGTCCTGGCAATGAACCACAGACATTCCAGTCTCCACAGGGGTTAGGCTTCTGGACCGTCAGGTGAGAGGGGAAGGGTGGACTGTAAGTTCAAAATGGCAGGGGAAAAGTTAGTTCAACTTTCATCCCCAGCAAGAGAGTGCTCAGGGTCACAGCAGGGTCTCTCTGGAGTAGTCCCTGCTTCCAGCAACTCTCTCCTATGAGGTGAGACAAGTGGTCCTCAATTCACTGCTCATCTGTAGAAAACCCACAGTGAGGGAAAAAAATAACTTTCTTGGGGGAGGGGACAGACACTCTTTTTCTTTGGGATGAGTTTTGTACCTGAAATTTGTTTTCTTGGAGTTGCAGCTTCCCTCAGCAGAGGTGGTGTGCAGTTATCGCTCTTCTCTTCCAGTTCAGCTCCCAGTCTTCAGCTTTATTGGGTACTTGTGGTCATTATCCTTGACAGGAGCTTCTGTCAGAAACTGGCCCCTCTACTCCATAAAGTCCAAATGAGTTCTTAATTTCTGCTGCAGGTTAGGTGGGTGTGGTAATACTACTGGTTATACATGGGATTTGTGAGTTTTTCTGTAGGTTCCACAATGACCAGTTTGTTGTTGTGGCAAGGTTAAAGGTCTGCTTCCAATTTCTGATTAGAGCCTTTCCAGGGAGAGATTGAAGTGGCCCCCACTCGCCAAAGAGTCTGTTTATGGAGTCAGATCCCTCTGAAATTCACAGACTACACATATAAGACTTAACTTGGCCTCACTCTTCTCTCTAACTTCTGCTCCACAGTCTCCTGCTGGAGACTGCTGTCAGTCTGGATCCAAGTACAACTGAGTTTACCTCCAACTGGGCTATGAGTTTGGAGGTTCCATGCCCAGCATCCCATTCTGAGCTGAGAGTACAGACCTCCTGCGGAGGACTGGGCTCTCTGTGAGAATGTCACAATTAAGACCCACACCACATTCTCCCCCAATAATGTGCCTATTCAGGCTCCATCACATCCCAGACCAAGTGGGTCAAACCAGGACCATGCCGGAGAGAGGTGCACACATCCTGGGTTGTGGATCTTTTGTCTCTTGGCAGCCATAGGTGGAGGAGGAGCAGAGCAGTGAAGAGTCTATGTGGGAGAGTGCTAGAAGTCTGGTGTATCAACATTTTTCCTGAATTCCCAGACCCTGAAGTCACAGAAATCACCTGGGACCCTGTGGATCCTGAAGTCCAAGCTGGAATTGGGAAATACTTGTTTGGAAAAAAACAGAATGCAACCTGAGGAGCTGAATCACTCTGGGGAGGACAAAGATGCATGGTTAGTGGAGAAGTAATATGGTTCCTACTGCCTAACTCAGATCTGTAGGGGTGGGAAGTTCCCTAGGGGCTGGAAGCCTTGTGCCCCATGCACAATCCTTTCCTAGCTTACTGGAGTCAAAAATCTCCGGGCTCATGTGGGCAGAAAGTCACTCCAGTGGCTTGGGAGCCCTCCTACTGTCAAAGATGTAGGACAGAAAGAAACAAAACACTCCAACTACTACCGTTCATTGTCCTTTGTTGATACCCTGCTCCTTTTTGTTCTATTGTACAACTTCTTCCTGTGGTATCTCTTGTAGATCCTGACACTTTTCCTCAGAATTACACTTGTTCTATGATTGTCAATTTTATCTTTTTTATCTAAATCATTTCTTCTTTTTGAAACGATCTAGCAATTGGTGTCTCTGGTCAGCCATCTTGACTCCTCCTTAATATTTATTCATTACTTCTCACTTTTTCTCTCTGTCTCTCTCTCTGTTTCTCTCCCTCTCTGTGTTTCTCTCTCTCTCTCTACACCCTCCTCCATCTTCCTCTCATTTTAGCTGGGTACGTGACCATACATTTAGACCTCCTCAAAGATAGTTATATATTTATAATAATTAAAAAATGTAATTTTTTAAAAGTAGATTTAAAAGATACACTCATAAATTGTAATATATGGACCATTTGGGTTCTAATTCAAGGAAAACATAGAACAATGTATAAATGAATATTTTAGTTTTTTAAATTATTCTTATTTATTTTTAGGAATAATTTTTAAAGGGGCATTAACTTTTAAAGATACATGCTAATGTATGTTCAAATGAAATCATAGTATATATAAATTTTTCTTTTAAATAATCCTGATTGTGTGACTGAGATATACATGAAACAAAGTTTGTCATGAATTGATAGTTGTGGAAGCTGGATGATGCATATATTCAGGTTTATTATACTATTCACCTTAGTTTTGTACATGTTTAAAAATTTCAACAATAAAATATTTATGAAATTTTTTTCTGAAATTTATAAATAAATTAATAAAATTTGGTTTAATATTTCAGTATCAAATTTTACATTGTACCCAATTTATAGTCACTTTTCTGAACCTCATTGAGAAGAGAGAATGATAGGTAGAGCTATTCTACATATGGAAAAGCCCTTGAGGAATGGTTTGACATACCAAACTCATAAAAAGTTTCTAAAAAATCCTTTGATGTTCTCTGTTTACCTATGAGAATACCTTCTGTCAGCAAGTCAATAAGGGCCATGACAAAGCTATGTGGATTTTCTCTATTCATGGACTATCTCTATGGGTACAAAAGGCAAATGAATGCCTGTAGTCCCAGCTACTTAGGAGGCTGAGACAAGAGAATCACCTAAGCCCAGGAGTTGGAGGTTGCTGTGAGCTGTGTGATGTCACGGCACTCCACTGAGGGTGATAAAGTGAGACTCTGTCTCTCCAAAAAAAAAAGAAGAAAGAAAAGAAAAGGCAAATGAAGTTGTCTGCCATATAAAACACAGCGTGAAAAAGATGTGGCAAAACTGTATTTGACTTTGGCTTATCCCCTTCTAGACAGGGGGATAGATTTGCAGGTTTACCATAGCAACAGGGCTTCATAAGTAGTAATGATGCTTAGAATTAGATGGGTAACATCTTAGTTCCATTTTACCCAATAAAAAGACCATAGTGTAAAGAGAAAAGGGTATCATGACCTAGCCTCAAACAAAATTGAGCTATCAAGGGATAGTAAGGAAATCTAGAAATCTCTCAATTAGTCTAGGAGTTCCAGAAGGGGTTTTGTGTGCAAACAAGGGAATCAAGACATAAGTTGCATGATTTGGAATTGAAAAATCTAAAAGTGATTGGGAAAAGGCTATAGCTTAGGCACTCTATAGTGGTGGAGTTGTTCATGGCCAATACTATACATCTGGCTTATGAAAAAAATCAACTGGGTAATTAATATGGCAATGAAAACTGCCAGACATGTCACATTTGGCTTAAAAAGTAGGTGGGTCCTAGCTTGCAGGCTGAAGGCATTCAGTACCTACAGCTAAGCAGTCTTGGGAAAATCCAGGTCTGACACCTCTATTTATTGCCCTGCTGTTATCCTTGTGTAATATGTGCTTTCCTTTTTGGTTACTGTGACATTGTAGTAAAATTAGATATGGGTAATGTGATTCCTGCAGATGTCTTCTTTTTGTTTAAGATTGTATTGGCTATTCAGACTCTTTTGGGGTAAAAATGAAGCTTAGAATTACCTTTTCTAGATTTGTAAAGTAAGATGTTAGTATCTTGATGTTAATTGCATTGAATCTGTAAATCACTTTAGGAAGAATGGACATTTTAAATGGAGTTAGTTCTACAAATCCATTATAATGGGATTTTTTTCCATTTGTTTGTATCATATATGATTTCTTTTTTAAAAATGGGAGCAGAAGAAATTTTTGTTTTATTTTATTTATTGTTTGGGATTCACTGAGGGTACAGAGAATTAGGTTACAATGCTTGCATTTGTTAGATAAAGTCCCTCTTATAAGGTTGTGTCCAGCCCCCAAAAGGTATAATTTCTTTCATCAGCATTTTGTAGACTTTGCATAATTCTCAAACTTCTCTGGTTACATATATTCCCTAAGTCCTTTCTTTTATTTGTAGCTATTGTACATAGTATTGAGTCCTTGATCTGACTCTCATCCTGACTACTATAAGTATATAGAAATGCTACTGATTTGTGTACATTAACTTTGTAACTAGAGCCTTTTCTGAATTTATCAGTTCTAGGAGTCTTTTAGTGAAATATTTAGGGTTTTCTAGATACAGGATGAGATCACCATAAAACAGGGATAGTTTGACTTCTTTTGTTCCAGTTTAGATGATTTTTATTTCTTTCTCTTGCCTGATTGCTCTGGCTAGGACTTTCAGCACTATGTTGAATAGAAGTGACAACAATGGGCATACTTGTCTTGTTCAAGTATATACTTAAGGGAAAAGTATTCAACTTTTTCTCATTAAGTATGATGTTGGCTGTGGGGTTTTCATATATGGCTTCCATAATTTTCAGATATTTTCCTCCAATACCTAGCTTTTGGAGGGTTTTCTTCATAAAAGGGTCCTGGGGTTTATAAAATGCTTTTCCTGCATCTATTGAGATGATCATATGGTTTTGTTTTTTGTTTATAATTATATGGTGAATCACACTATTCCTTTGTGTATTTGTTGAATTACATTTTTTGTGTTCTGCTAATTTCAGTTTTCAGTGTATCTTATTTGCCACCCACATTCTGAATTCCATTTCTGACATTTTGACAATTTCGTTTTGGTTGGGGTTCATTGCTGTAAGTCTATTGTGATTCTTTGGAGATGTCAATTGTATGTGTGTATTTCATGTTTGCCAGAGTTCTTTGAGTGGTTTCTTCTTCTCTCAGTTCAGGGAAGATAAATTTTTAATGTTCCTGTTCTAATTTGCTAGGAATTTTCTTACTTGGTGAAAAGAAGGAAAAATCCCTAGGTGGCCCTTTTGTGTCCCATTATGGAAGATTGATTTAGTATGAGGGTTATGCACTGTGGTCTTGTAGTATAGCTGTTCCATATTGTCCTGTTCCCCTGTGGTTGTTAGAATCCAACCTAGCTCTGAGGAATCTGCATGTGGAATGATTGGTCCCAGGCTTCTGTTGAAATCTCGGGCAGAGGGCTAGATGAGATGGTCTCCAGGGAGATAGGTAATGCAGGAAATTGATCTGCCCAGGCCTCCCCAAGGTGGTGGCAGTGGCTTCTTGGTGAAACTTTCTGGGTGGTGGCTGCAGGTGTCAGGGCTACAGACTTTGCTCCACTCAGGTCTAGATATAATTGTGGTATGCAGCAGGGAGTGGCCTGTAGCCAGCAGTTCTGTGGTGAAGAACTGGACTGCATTGTGTTGGATGGCAAATTTGGCTTTTGCAGTGCTGTGGGAATGTGGTGCACCAGCTGGTACATGAGACTAGGGGACATGGTCCATCACTGGAAAATGTGTTTGTGGGAGCATAGACTTTAGCACAGCACGTGGAGCTGTGGGGTTGTGGAAACATTGCTCTCCCCTTGGGGTACATGCAATGGTGTGTGGTCTGCCACAGTGGTGGGGCCAAGGCTTATTGCAGGTGCACAAGTTCAGAGGGCATGGTTCACTGCATGATGTTGGGGTCTTCAGGAATGTGGCCCTCTAGTGGGTACACAGGGCT
Source organism: Perodicticus potto (assembly GCA_963574655.1). NCBI lineage: Eukaryota > Metazoa > Chordata > Mammalia > Primates > Lorisidae > Perodicticus > Perodicticus potto. Next base: position 10,498 of record CAUYRH010136779.1, on the reverse strand, counting down.
GGGATTATATAGTCTACCCCATAGTATGCAGTCCATGGAGATATATCCCACCAGCCAGTGTATGGGTCCATGGGGCTGTGGACCTCCATACAGTGGTGGACTGTGGTTGGGGGACTTCTTCTAGTGATTATCAGGTGGGGCCACATGGGCTGGAATACTTAATGCCTGGGTCTCTCCTCTCACAGTTCCCATTGGGGCTGCTACTATGGGAGTATAGGATCTCTCAATTGTAATTCCGTGGTGAGGAGGTGCCCTTGCTCCCTAGTCATGGGTGTGAAAAAGCATCTTCTCTCCCTGCTCCCTACCCAGTCTGGAAAGGGGCTATGTGGGGGAAGTTGCTGTGAAGTGCATTCCTGGATATACCAGGTGCACCATATCTGAGAGCTTGGAGTGTCATCAGCTATAGCAACCAGGGAATAGAGGCCAGCAGGTCCATGTGAACCCGATCTCCAGTGAAAATTTACTATACAGTCTCCAAGCAGTTCAGAACAAAGGATGGCAGTGGTGTTATAGGGGCCACAGTTCCAGTTGTAGTGTCTATGTGTAGAACATGGGGCCCTGGGGTTCTTTCCTTTATGCCTTCCCCATGTGTATTGTCTCCACCAGGTATCTGCCAATCTTGGCAGGTGGATCTCCCTGTCCTCATCTCTTTCACTCTGAGTGTCTCCTGTCACCTCTCCGATGATTTACAAGTCTGTCTCCAAGAAAGTCTACCTGTAGCTGGACATCTCCTCACAATTTTCAATCCACTCCTTGAGAGTGGTCTGTGTGGGCACTTCTGGTCTGCCATCTTGTCCCCTCTCCCCAAAAAAGTATTAAATAAAAATTGAAGATCTATTATTTATGCCTGAATTTCCAAATAAACTAAGTGTAGAGACATACTTTCTTAAGATAATGAAATGTATTTATTGTAAACACCTCCAAGAATTTATCCTCACAAATTTTCAATATTTTTATGGAAGTTACCCCCAAAAGTGACATTTATTAACAATAACAAGAGCAGTAATCACAATATTTACAGAATATTAACCATATGTAAGGCAATGGTGTTATTTGTTTTATCGTTGTTAAACTTTACAAAAATCCTAACCATAATTACTATTTTTATCGCCAAGTGAATAAATTGATGTAACAAAAGGAAATGATATACCAAAAAATGCAGTATTATCATGATTTGTGAATATTAGGATTATATGCCTAAAAATCGAAGAAAATTCATTTCCAGTAAAATAGAGAGTTAATTGGTCAGCTATACTTTTTAAAGTAAAGTACATAATTGTATAGCATAAAATAACAAGAGACAAATACATTGAGACATACAGTTTGTGGAAGGCAATACACAATATTGTAAATTTGCTCATTTTTCCCAATCTGAATTATGTGGTTAATTAATTACCAGTTAAATTCTAAATTTAATTATTTTTACATGACAAGTAAATACCAACATTCATAACAATGAATAATAGGCTGAGAATATACGAGGAAAAATTGGAAAAAAATAGTGAGAAAAAATTTGCTCTGATAAATACATAACATAAATCTACAAAAACAAGATAAAATTGTTACACAATCATATTTGATCAATAGAACAGAATAGAAATTCTGATAAAAGACTTTAACATTGACTAATGTTCAATAAAGAAATTATAGTATTTTAAATAGGAATAAATTGTAGTTTATTTAATGAATTTTCTTGATACAACTGGTATTTGGAAAACAATACTATATTAGAACTCACCCCTCATTTTACAAGACTAAAATGTAAAATAGATGCACTAAAAATGTAAAACAATGACTATATAGTAAAACCAGAAGTAAACATAGGTAACTGTTTTTCATGACTTGAATTATTTTTATAAATGGGAGCTATCATTATTTGGGGGAAAATTACTTTAAAAAGGCTCTGTAAATACAAATATCAAAACCCTAATAGGAACAGCCTAAGACAATAGCCTAAGTCATTGAAAGGAATATATAAATGATAAGCACAAAAATATTCAATCCAAATAAATATGCAATCTTGGGAAAGATCATACTTAACCTCTTTACGTCTTAATTCCCTACTTTGTAAATGATAAAATAATAAAGGGAAATGGTTTCTCCTAATTGTTGATGAATGTTTTTGGACAACTGATGACAAAATATTTACTGCTTGTCTCTCTCTCTCTTTTTTTTTTTAGAAACAGAGTCTCACTTTGTCACCCTTGGTAGAGTGCTGTGACGTCACAGCTCACAGTAACCTCCAGCTTTTGGGCTTAGGCGATTCTCTCTGCTTGTCTCTTTATTAAGGGCAATTACCATGCCAAAAAAAGGCAGGATCTAACACATTCCCATGTTGACTTACTGATAGGAGAATGAGTCACAAGCATAATCAGCACTGCTGAAGTGCATTTTAGTCACTAAAATTTTATGAGAAATCATTTTTTCTGCTTTCTTTATATTGGTGATCCAAGACAAGTCCATATTTCTGTGTTGCTGTGGAAAATTAAATTTGTTAGATGTTTTTGTCACTTGCAATTACATAAAGCACAATTCAACTATTCTTTGCTCTTGGAGATAAAGAGTGTCTGAAAAAGGTTTCAAATTATGCTGACCATTCACATCCTTCATAAAAAGTAATAAGCACTGTTATGAAAAGAATTACTCTCACAAAAGAAAGACAAATCAAGAAATGTAGTTTTAAATTCTACGGAAAAACAATTTCATATAAAAGATAACCAAAATGTGGAGAAAAAAATGTCATAAAGTATAAATGTTTTGCTGCAATCTTGCTGCAAATTTATAAATCATTTTTCCTTTAATGAGAGATGAGAAAAAATAAAATATTTCACTTATCTGGAGTTATACAGAATTTTTGAATAAATAGCTTTACTGAATGAGTGCATGCACAAATTTGATGCTTGGTTATCTGGTATTCCATCTCACAACAGATCATAAGCAGAAAATTAAAATACGGCACAGATTAAAAAAGCTGTTGGAGAGTGACGGTCCATAATAAAAAAAATCACTGACAGTAAAATTATAAAAAAATGTCCACACACATCCTAGAGCCATTCACTACAGGGACAACAACTCTACAAGCTTAATGACCTCTGGGAATGTCTCCACATTACAATCTTGCTCAGTAATGATAGACATAACAGCTACTATTGATTAAGCATGTGTTATGTGGACAGGTACTATACTAAGGGCTTTATACATATCATTTCATTTAATCCTCACAATAATATTATGAGATCAGTAAAATTATGATCCTAATGCTATAGATGATGAAACAGAAAGATTAAACATTTGCCAAAGGTTGCACAGATCATAAACATCAGAGCTGGGATTAAATTGAGGTTCTTTGTGACTCTTAAGCCCGGAAGGCTTTATCCACTTTTCCGTGCTTGTCTTCCCCAGTTAGGTTCACCCACCCTACTGTGCTGAGGAGTCTGAATCTTCATTTCTTGTTCAACTTCATGTGTATACCTATCATTTAAAGACTATTAGAGATTTTAATGGTCCTATCACTTCCTTAAGGATTTTTCTGAAAGAGCTCCTATTCTAGTGAATTAGCACATGTTTTTAAAAAAATATTAGCAATGCTACAAAAGAGCTCTAATATTTTTCTTGGTTTATGTGGTGACTCATGGCTGGGGGCTTTGGTTCACAAATTACTATTCCATACTTGAATTTTTTGGTAATAGAATCTAATCTCAGTTTGTATTCCTCATTTCATTTTTATTCATAGTTATCAAAAAATACTTTTGAAATCCCAGTGATATTTCCACCAGATATTGAAGAAAAATGAAAAGAAGGTAGGGAATTATAAGCTTAAAGAAAAGGATGCAAAAAATCATTAAAAATAATAATAAATTCAGATACCAGAGAGTCTTCTGGATAGGTAATAGTGGTTCTCAAACCTGAGCCATTTGAAGCATCCTTAAAATTTAAGATTTCATCTTTTTTAATCTTTGGCATCAAGTCTAAGATAGCCTCTTTGGCTCCAGGTTTATCTCCTCTGGAGCATAATTTACCACCATGAAGACAGAAAGCCACACAGACCATTGACACAATTTGCCCATGGGCCACTGGTATATACACAAGTTAAATGTCCTATAGTGCTTTTTTCTTAGCTCCAGGTCTAGGGCAATCCTCAGAACAAGGCTAAGATAATTGGTTCTGTGTGGCCACACAGCCCTTGAGAAAGGAACAGTTCTTTATGGATGTTAGTTACTGGCCAAATCTATCCTTAAACAACCCATCCCTTAGCCCCATTCTGCTCCTTTCTCACTTGACAGAAGATGGTATTACAAGATTGCTTATATGCCACAATTAGTCTATAGGAAAAAGGGAGCTATATGCCTTTTAGGAATGATTTTCAGACCTTTGACTTCAAAAGCATGAAATGGCACAAGTTTCTATCTATTTTTCTTACATTATCAAGATGTAGAACTATATTGAAAACACCAAGTTAAAACTCTCCCTCTGAGATATTTCAAACAGAATGTTGAGAAAATGAAGCATAAAAAAAATCACACTACAATAAAAGTTAGAGCCAATTTAATTTTTTGCCAGTATTAACTGAACAGTTCACTTTTGCTACCAGGCAGCTTAATGTGTAGGTTTGCAAGAAAACTAAAGTGAATTAAGATCTTTCAAGTTGGACTATAGAGGAAGTTTTATCAGGACAGTTCCTTTGCTCCAGTTAACTTTGTATGTGTGTGTTTGTTAGGGTGTGAGTGTGTACATGCAAAGCTCCAAGCCAGGTGGAAGGGAAGATAATAGGAAATCACAGACAAACCCCATCGTCCTTAAGGTTGTTACATAGAAGACAGATTTGAAGACAGGACAAAATACCAGAAATGCTGAAATCACAAACATAAATAAATAAATACACTTACAATCAGAAATAGCTGAACAAAGCAATAAAACCTCAGCTAACTAACAAAATTACTTACTACTTAAGTTTTCCTTACTCTTTAAATTTAAAGAAAAATCAGTGGCAAAAATAACAAATTCAGGAGATGTAAATAATAATAGTAACAATGCCAGTTATGTATATCCAACATTTTAAAAGAGACTTCTCTTTCACTTTAAATTAACATCCTGAGGGAGATACAATATGGTGGGCTAGAGACATCTCACCAGCTGCTCACAGTGAGATCAGGGAAAGTGGACTCCAGCCACTTCCAACTGGAATTTTGTTTTCCCAGAGACATCATTCTGGGGACACAGTGAAACAGCAGGGTCTCCAGAAGCTGACAAAAAGGCCACTCCAATAACCAAGCATAGAGACAAGGATAGTAAAGGAAAAGGAGTAAGTGAGAGGAAAATCTAAGGGAAGGAAGTGAACAACAAGAAAATACACGAGGAGGAACCAACAAAAAATTCTTGTAACATGAAAAACCAGAACTGGGATGATGAGGCACTACCATAGAGGATCTCACCTATAAAGAAATAATTTAAATGAAAAAAAGATAATTAGAGTATGGATGGCAAAAATGATGAAGGGAAATAAAGGAAGTGTGGAAAGTTAGCAAAAAGAAATCCAACAATTAACACCCCCAAATGAATGAAAGACATGATGAAATGGCAAAGGATATATCAGAGCTTAAATTATTGAAGGAGTTTCTCAGGGAACTTAAAGATGCAGTAGAAAGTATCAATAAAAGGTAAGACCATGGAGAAGAAAGAATCTCAGAGCTTGAGGATAAGGCTCTTGACCTAACTCAGGCATTTAAAGGGACAGAAAAGATGAAAGTAAAAGAAGAGCAATCACTTTGGGAATTATGGGATATCAGGAAGAATTCAAACAAAAATTATAAGAATTATAAAGAAAAAAAAAAGAAAGAAAGAAAGAAAGAAAGAACAAAAAGAATGGAAGCCTTACTTAAAAATATCATAACTGAAAATTTCCCAAGCATCACCAAAGATTCTGACACACTGCATTTTTATGGATATGAAACCTTGGTTCAACTCCATAGAAACACAGAATGCCCTAGACATACTGTAACAAACCTGTCCAAGTTCAAAATGAAATAGTAAATACTGTAAGCAGCCAGGAGTAAGCACCAATTCACCTCCAAGGGCAGTTCCGTCATAGTGACAGAAATTATCACCTCAAAGATTTCAAGCCAAAAGAGGCTGGTCATCAAACATCTTAAATAAAACAATTTTCAGCCCAGGATTCTGTATCCTGCTACACTAAGTTTCATATTCAATGAAGAAATCAAATCCTTTAGTGACATGCATACATTGAGGAAATTTGCCACAAGAACAACTATTCAGGAAGTATTCAGACCTGTTCTTTGCACTGACCATCACAATGAACCACCAGCAAAGTAGATAGCCATAAACTAAAGGACAGAACCAAGCTTCCACAATGAGGCAAAAGATAAAATTAAGCAATGGACCTTCACAAAATAAGATGAATAAGAACTCCTCCATACTGAACAATCCTCTCAATAATGTGAATGGCTTGAATTTCTCACTGAAGAGGCAAAGACTTGCTGACTAGACAAAAAAGCACAAGTGAACTATATACTGTCTTAAGGAAACACATCTAAACTTTTACACTCAAATAAGACTCAGGTGAATGGATGAAAAACAATATTTCAGGTAAATGGAAATCAGAAGAAAGGAGGGGTTACTATTTTATCTTCAGATACAATTGGATTTAAAGCAATAAAAGTAAATAAAGACAAAGATGGTAACTATACACTGGTCAAGGAACAATACAACGAGGAGACATTTCAATTGTAAATATACATACACCAACCTTAAATACACCCAGATTTATGAAGTGAATCCTAACTGGTCTAAACAATATGATATGCTATAACACCATAATAGCTTGAGACATTAACGTACTTCTGACAGAACTGGACAGATCTTTTAAAGAGAAACAAAACACTGAAACAAGGGATGTAAATGTGACAGAACAACTGAGCTTAATAGACATATACAGGACATACCATCTCAAAGCTAATGAGTATAATTTCTAAACATCAGCCAAGGGATCATACTCCAAAATTAATCATATCCTAGGACATAAATAAAACCTCAACAAAATTAAAAGAATTGAAATTATACCTTGTATCTTTTCAGACCACAAGGGAATAAAGCTTGAATTCAACTCCAACACAAGCCATCATACCCACACAAAATCATGGAAGCTGGACACTTTTATGCTGAATTTCAGCTGGGTCTAAGAGAAGATAAAGAAGGAATAACTTTTAATCCTGAAAGATCACAACAATGATGCCTTAACCTATCAAACCTATGGGATACTGTAAAAGGAGTCCTAAGAGGAAAATTTATCACATCAGATGCCCACATCTGAAAAACAGGAAGAGTGCATTACTGAATGAATCATTGCAAGGAAATGAAAAGGTAAGAACAATTCAATCCTAAACCTAGCAGAAGAAAAGAAATAACCAAAATTAAATCATAAATAAATGAAATTGAAAATAAAACAATATTCAGAAAATTAAGAAAACAAAAAGTTGGGCTCGGAGCATGTGGCTCAATGGGCTAAGGCACCAGCCACGTACACCTGAGCTGGTGGGTTCAAATCCAGCCTGGGCCCGCCAAACAACAATGACAGCTACAACCAAAAAATGGCCGGGCATTGTGGTGGATGCCTATAGTCCCAGCTACTTGGGAAGCGGAGGCAGGAGACTTGCTTGAGCCCAGGAATTGGAGGTTGCTGTGAGCTGTGATGCCACAGCACTCTATCCAGGGTGACAGCTTGAGGCTCTGTCTCAAAAAAAAAAAAAAAAATTGGTTCTTCAAAAAAATAAATGAAATCAATAACCCTTCAGCCAAATTAACTAAAAATAGAAATGTAAGATCACTTATAACCTCAATCAGAAACCAAAAAGGGGAAATAATACCAGATACTACAGAGATATCTCGGACTACTTCTAAAATCTCTATGCCCAGAAATTTGACAATATGAAGTAAATGAACCAATATGTGGAATCATACAACCTCGCTCAACTTAACCACACAGTAATAGATGCCTTGAACAGACCAATATGAAGCACAAAAATTGAAGACACAATAAGAAATCTCTCACCAAGAAAATTGCCCTGGAACAGATGGCCCCACAATAGAATTCTATCAAGACTTCAATGAAAAGCTTATACTGGTACTCCAGGAGATATTCCAAAACATTGAGAAGGAAGGAACTCTTCCCAGCTCACTCCATGAATAAATATCACTCTGATACCAAAACCAGGAAAGGACCCAATAAAAAAGGAGAACTATAGACCAATTTTACTAATGACTATTAATGCAAAAATACTCAATAAAATCCTATCAAATAGAATACAGATACACATTTAAAAATATACATTACAATCAAGTAGACTTTATCCTAGCAATGCAAGATTGGTTTCACATATGCAAATCGATAAATGTAATTTACTAGATAAAAAGAAACAAAACCAAAAACCATATCATCCTTTCAACATATGCAGTAAAAAGCTTTTGATATAATTAAGCATCCTTTCCTAATAAGAATGCTTAAGACATTCTTAGATGGCACATTTATTTCTTAAGCTGATAAAAGTCATCTACAAGAAATTCACAGCTAATATCACACTGAATGGAATAAAACTGAACACATGTCAACTTGGAATTGGAACCAGAAAAGAATGTCCTCTATTGCCACTACTATTCAGCATCGTGCTGGAAGTTCTAACCAAGGCAGTCAGGGAAGAGAAGAATATTAAGTGCATCCGAATGAGAGCAGAGGAAGTCAAACTCTCACTCTTTGCCAATGGTATGATCCTATACTTAGAAAACTACAGAGATTCAACAACACGACTCCTGGAAATGATCAAGAAATATAGTAATGTCTCAGGGTGTAAGATAAGTGTCCACAAACCAGTAGCATTTGTAAACTCCAACAACATTCAAGTTGAGAAGCAAATCAAGGGCACAGTACACTTCACAGTAGCTTCAAAGAAATTTCATTACCTGGGGATATACCTTACAAAGGAAATGAAGGATCTCTACAAAGAGAATTATGAAACCTTAAAAATTGAAATAGCAGAAGACATTAATAAATGGAAGAATATGCCATGCTCTTGGCTGGAAAGAATTAATATTGTTAAAATGTTTCCCCAAAGCAATCTACAGATTTAATGCAATCCCCATTAAAATAACAACCTCACACTTGGAAGAACTTGAACAAATAGTTCTTCATTTTGTATGGAACCAGAGAAAAACCCATATAGCCAAGGCAATTCTTAGTAATAAATACAAAGCTGGAGGCATTATTATACCAAACCTGAGGTTATCTTATAAGTCAACAGTAAGCAAAACAGCATGGTATTGGCACAAAAATAGTGACACAGACATATGCAACAGAATAGAAAACCTAGGAATGAAACCAGCCAAGTATAACCATCTGATCTTTGATAAACCAAACAAAAGCATACAGTGGGAAAAATAATCCCTACTTAATAAATGGTGCTGGGAGAACTGGATAGCCACACATAAAAGACTGAAACTGGACCCACACCTAGAAACGAAAATTGACTTAAGATGGATAAGATTCAAATATAACACACAAAACAGTAAAAATACTAGAAGAATGTTTTGAAAAAATGTCTTGATAAAATTGGACTGGGGAAAGATGTATTAATACAACTCCATTGGCAATTGCAACAACAATAATAAATAATTGGTATGTAATTAAGTTGTAATTCTTCTGAATAGCTAAGAAAACAGCGAGTAAAGCAAGCAGACAATCTCCAGAATGAGAAAAGATATTTGTATGTTACCAATCTGACAAGGCGTTGATAACTAGAATCTAAAAAGAGAAAACAATCTCATCTATCACTGGGCAAGAGACATGAACAGAATCTTTTCCCAACATGACAAATGAATGGTCAATAAACATGAAAAAATAGTAATTATCCTTAATCATCAGAGAAATTCAAATAAAAACCACCACGAGATATCACCTAACCCCATTGAGAAGAGCCCACATAAGAAAGTCCTAAAGCTGCAGATGCTGGTGCACATGTAAAGAGAAGGGTACACCTTCCACTGTTGGTGGGATTGCAAACTAATACGTCCTCTTTTAAAGGAAGTATGAAGAAGCCTCAAAACTCAAAATAGACCTTCCATTTGATCTCACAATCTCATTACTAGCTATCTACCCAGATGGAAAAACATTTATTTTATCAAAAGGATATTTGTACTAGGTTGTTTATCACAGCTCAAATTACAAATGCCAAGATGTGTAGCCGGGCATTGTGGAGGGCGCCTGTAGTCCCAGCTACTTGGGAGGCTGAGGCAAGAGAATCACCCAAGCCCAGGAGTTGGAGGTTGTTGTGAGCTGTGTGATGCCATGGCACTCTACCAAGGGAGATAAAATGAGACTTTATCTCTACAAAAAAAAAAAAAAAAAAAAAAAACCCAAATATGAAAGAAACCCAATTGTCCAAAAACCCTTGAAAGGATTAAAAAATTATTTTATATGTATTTAAATGTAAAT
>CAUYRH010136778.1:0-10762 GCA_963574655.1 Perodicticus potto | reverse complement strand
GCACTCTATCCAGGGTGACAGCTTGAGGCTCTGTCTAAAAAAATGATAATAATAAAATAAAATCTAGTACTAATTTGAGGTAAAATGCTCAACCATTGGACTTTTTATTTCCTCTTTTTTTTTTTTTTTTTTTTTGGTAGAGACAGAGTCTTACTTTATCACCCTCGGTAGAGTGCTGTGGCGTCACACGGCTCACAGCAACCTCCAGCTCCTGGGCTTAGGCAATTCTCTTGCCTCAGCCTCCCGAGTAGCTGGGACCACAGGTGCCTGCCACAACGCCCGGCCACTTTTTTGTTGCATTTTGGCTGGGGCTGGGTTTGAACCCGCCACCCTTGGTATATGGGGCCAGCGTCCTACTCACTGAGCCATAGGCACCGCCCATTGTTTCCTCTTTTTTTGTTAAAATTAGGTAGCTTTGGCTCAGCGCCTGTGGCTCAAGTGGCTAAGGCGCCAGCCACATACACCTAAGCTGGTGGGTTCAAATCCAGCCTGGCCCACCAAAACAACAATGATGGCTACAACCAAAAAAAAAAAAGTGGCCAGGCATTGTGGCGGGCGCTAGTAGTCGAAGCTACTTGAGAGGCAGAGGCAGGAGACTAGCTTAAGCCCAGGAGTTGGAGGTTACTGTGAGCTGTGATGCCACAGCACTCTGTCCAGGGTGACAGCTTGAGGTTCTGTCTCAAAAAATAAATTAATTAATTAATTAATTAATTGATTAATTTTAAAAAATGAATTTAGGTAGGGGAAGGGAAATCTTAAGTTTGGTTGTTACTGGGCTGCACAGAAGTATCACATTCTTCTGTGAAGATCTCCTGTGGTTAATCCTTTCTCTTGCACACTGACACTCTTTTTTTCTTTTTTTGAGACAGAGCCTCAAGCTGTCACTCTGGACAGAGTGCTCTGGCATCACAGCTCACAGCAGCCTCCAATTCCTGGGCTCAAGCGAGTCTCCTGCCTCTGCCTCCCAAGTAGCTGGGACTACAGGCGCCCGCCACAATGCCTGGCCATTTTTTGGTTGCAGCCATCATTGTAGTTTGGCGGACCCGGGCTGGATTTGAACCCGCCAGCTCAGGTGTACGTGGCTGGCGCCTTAGCCCGTTGAGCCACAGGCGCTGAGCCCACACTGACACTCTTAGTTTTCTTCCTTTTAATTCTAGTGAGGATCTTGACACAACCTGTGACCTCAGGCGACTTAAAATCAAATCTTTTTTTTTTTTTTCCTGTAAGATGGTGTTATAAGAATATCTATTTTGCAAGGGAATTGTAATGAAATGCCACTTTTAAAGGGGCTTATTTAACAGAGGGCTTGGCACAAAGTAGACATCAGAGAAATGTTACCTTTCCTTCTCGTGATGAACTTGAACATATTTTTTCTTGCTGAAATGGCTTTGAGTAGCAGCCTCAAAATTAAAAGTGCATTTGGCCTTTGATAATATGCTAGCTGGTTTGTTCATACAACTTGGGAATTATTGAAGAACTATTCTCTAATTCAAATGAGAACTTTGAATTCTGTCTCCAGTGAGATTTCTCACAGGTCGTGTGTTCCTGTAAGTTTATTTATGGGCTATCAATATTCACAGGCTGCTGTTCTCTTTCAGATGAGCAGACTTGCCTCCTTCCAATGACTGGCAGCAATGGCGTTTACTGAAAGAGTCAACAGCAGTGGTAACAGGTAAGCACAGACTCTGTGGTTCAAAGACGTGCTGGTATTTAATTTTATAATCCACTTTTCACAGAATTAAGTTTGGTCTGTTTCATTTTGCAACTTAGGAAATTACTAGTGCTGAGAAATGTTTGAAAATTTCAGTTTTCCCTAAATGAATTCAAACCTGTCAGACTAGCTAGCTATATACTATTTTTAAATCTCGCAATTTCTGAGTCTCTTAATGCATTTCTTTAAAATGTGTTAGGTGATATCGGCATCCTAGTTCTGTGTTCAAGACACTGGTTCATATGGCACTGATTTGGGAAAAGGTACACTTGTTCAGCCTGTGCTGAAACGAATGTCATGATAGATTGGCTTCATGAGAGCTGTGAAGGAGGGAATTCTGACATATTTCTATTTTATCCCTTTCATGCCTCTCCCTCCAACTCTGCATGCACAGCACGATGTCTTCTTGCATATACCAGGTACTGGGTGAGCAGCATTGATGGAACAAGCAGAAAAACTTTTTTTTTCTTTTTTTTTGAGACAGAGTCTTACTTTGTCACCCTTTGGTAGAGTGCTGTAGTGTCACGGCTCACAGCAACCTCAAACTTGGGCTTAAGCGATTCTCTTGCCTCAGCATCCCAAGTAGTGGGATACAAGTGCCCACCACATGCCCAACTATTTTTAGAGACTGGGTCTCACTCTTGCTCAGGCTGGTCTCAAACTCCTGAGCTCAAGCTATCCACCCACCTCAGCCTCCCAGAGTCCTAGGATTACAAGCGTGAGTCACTGTACCCAGCCCCTAAAAACATTTTGAAGCAGGTTTAAAGAACAAGTCATCTGACACCTAGAAAGAATTCTTATTACCACTGATTTATTTTTTTTTTTTAGAGAGTCCCTGGGGTGGCACCTGTGGCTGAAGGAGTGGGGCACTAGCCCCATATACCGGAGGTGGCAGGTTCAAACCTGGCCCTCGCCAAAAAAAACTGCAAAAAAAAGTAGAGACAGAGTCTCACTTTATCACCCTCGATAGAGGGCCATCGTGTCACAGCTCCAGCAACCCCACCTCTTGGGCTTAAGCTATTCTCTTGCCTCAGCCTCCCGAGTAGCTGGGACTACAGGTGCCTGCCACAATGCCCAGCTATTTTTTTGTTGTTGCAGTTTGGCTGTGGCTGGGTTTGAACCCACCACTCTTGGTATATGGGGCTGGCACCCTACTCACTGAGCCACAGGTGCCACCCCTGATTGATTTTTTTTTAATCTAAACTATTAGCTATTCAGAAACATATTTACGTATAAAAAGTGTAGGCTCAAACTCAGCTAGTATTTATTCAGTAAATGGATGGCGGTAACTGTAATTCTGGAATGGCCTGAATCCTTCCTTCCTCACTCTTTCTCATTCATTTAGGAAATTCCTCAGTTCCTGGTGGCCATGGTGGGGCTATTGTTAAATTTGGTATACTCTCCTCCCCCACCAAAGGGAAGATAAGTGACAAGCTGGGGGTGGAGGAAGGAGCTGTTATCATTTGTCTTTAAGTTTGGAATGTTGAGTTTCACATAGTTTTAGGGGTTTTTTTTTGGAATTAGAGTCTTAGTCTGTTAGCCCCTACAGTGGCCTCATCATAGTTCACAGCAGCCTCAAACTCCTGGACTCAAGTGATGTTCCTACCTCAACCTCCGGAGTAGCTGGGACTACTAGGCAGTGACGTCCAACTCGTTTTTCTGTTTTTAGTAGAGACAGGCTCTTGCCCTTGCTCTTCCTCAGGGTGGTCTCCAATTCCTGAGCACTCTTGAGCCTTGGCTTCCCACAGTGCAAGGATTACCGGTGTGAGCCACCACTGCTCAGCCTAAGTTTTGTTGTATTTATTTATTTATTTATTTATTTCACTTTGTTGTCCCAGGCTAGAGTGTCATAGCATCAGCATAGTTTACAGCAATCTCAAAATCCTGGGCTCAGGTAATCCCCTGCCTCAGCCTCCTGAGAGTACTGGAAAAAAAATTAGCCACCATGACTAGGTAATTGTTTTATTTTTAGTAGAGATAGGGTCTCTTGCTCAGGCCAGTCTCAAATTCTTGACCCTTAGGTGGTCCGCTGGCTTTGGTCTCCCAGATGACAGGCGTGAGCCACCACACCCGGCCTAAGTTTCCCATTTTTATATAGTTAAATGTCTTGTCCTTTATGGATTCTGTCTTTGATTGTGCTTAGAAAGGTCTTTCCTACTCTAAGATTGTAAAAATAATGTCATGTGTTCTTTGCTGGCACTTGTATAATTTCATTTTTGCATTTAAATCAGAATTTGTAAGCCAGTGGACAGATCTGGTCCACATGTGGGTTTTGATTGGACTCTCACAGTGTTCTAAAAGAAATTATCTGCCAGTGCTTGCTTTTTACATAACAATCTAGACTTCTGTCTTCTCATGAAAAACTGAGGATTTACCAACACTGGGCTTATATTTGGCATATAGCATATTGCTCAGATAGGATTGAATAGCCACCGCTGTTTTAGGTAGAGCATGGACTTTCTAATTTAGACCTTCCCATGTGTGTGCCATCACATAAATACTTTCCAGGTATACCAAGATATCCCTCCCTCACCCACCCAGTTCTACTAGAACTCCCACCTAATTTTCTCTAGCTGACATCTGTCCATTTGCCTCAGAGAGACTTGATGTTTAAATAATAATAATAATAATAATAAGAAGAAGAAGAAGCCAGACGTGGTTGCTCATGCTGGTAATCCTAGCATTCTGGGAGGCTGAGGCAGGTGGATTGCTTGCTCACAAGTTCAAGACCAGCCTGAGTAAAAGCAAGACCCTCATTTCTACTAAAAATAGAAAAACTGTGGCAAGAGGATCACTTGAGCCTGAGTTGGAGGTTGCTGTGAGCTATGATGCCATGGCACTCTACCCAGGGCGACAGCTTGAGACTCTGTCTCAAAAAAAATAAAAAATGTTTGAGGGAGCACCGATGCTTTCTAGTTTATTACAATTATCCATACAAATGGACTCACGCATTTAGTTAGCTATTCGGCCCTCTTGCAACCCAATTTATACATCTTTGACACTTTAGTGTTTTGATCCATCTGTAATTAATTGGGACATAAAGTATATGCTGTATGTTTCCATATTAATAAGAACATAAAAAGATGGGGGATGTAAGGGAGCCATTTGTTTTTAAAGCAAAAAGCTATTGTTACAACATAATTTATTAAATCATCTATCTTTTCTCCAGTGATTTGAATGCTGTGTCTACCACACTCTTGGGTCTATTGTTGGACCATCTTTTGTGCCATTGATTGTGTCTTTTGGCAGTGGTGTCATGCTGTTCACTATATCTTTACATGCCTTAATATTTAGGCAGATTTTTTTGATCATTGCCTTTTAGTTTTAGAATTTTCATGGCTATTCCCATCTAATTCTGTTTCCTAGTATACTTTAAATTAGTCAAGTCATTAATCATTTTCTAGAAAAATTATTTTTTTGCATTTTGATTTGGGTTCCTTTGAATTCATCAGTTAGGGAAAGTGGACTTCTATAGACTATTAAAACTGGTTCTTCTAACAGGAGAATGTAGATATCAGGTTGGTGAAAATTTTAGGGGATGAACATAGTTTTAATTTCACTTGTAAGATTTTTGTGGAGGTATGATTTTTCAAAAATTTCTAGTTATTGACTTTGTACCCAGTATAATATCTGGTAGATGAATTAGTTATTAATAAAATGGTTAACATTACTGTCAGTGGCAAGAGTAAGATGGTGTTTTATAATCTAGTACTTACATATATTTTTTGATATTGCTAATAAGTTTTAGGGGCTAACTGCCTTTCGTAATAACATTCTAGCAATTGCAAAGCTGTTTGTATTATTTATGTTTATTTTGCCAGTTCCTCACTTGCCTGATCTGCTCTTTTTAATTTTAGTTGTTTTTTTTTTTTTTGAGATAGAGTCTCACTATGACATCCTTGGTATAGTGCCATGGCACTGTAGCTCACAGCAACCTCAGACTCTTGGCCTCAAGCAGTTCTCTTGCCTCAACCTCCCAAGTAGTTGGGACTACAGGTGCCTGCCACAATGCCCAGCTAGTGTTTTTGTTTGTTTGTTTGTTTTTTTAAGAGATGGGCAAACTATCTCTCAAAGAGAGATACTATCTCTCTCTCCAGGCTGGTCTCAAACTAGTGAGCTCAGGCAATCCACCCTCCTTGGCCTCCCAAGTGCTAGGATTATAGGCATGAGCCACCTTTCCCAGCCCTTGCCTTTTAATTTTAGTGTACAAATAGTAAGTTTGGGGACATCCTAAATAGGACTTTATTTATTTATTTATTTATTTATTTAAGACAGAGTCTCACTATGTTGCCCCTCGATAGAATGCTGTGGCATCGCAGCTCACAGCAACCTCTCAAACTCTTGGGCTTAAGAGCTTCTCTTGGCTCTGCCTCCCAAGTAGCTGGGACTACAGGCACCTGCCACAGTGCCTGGCTATTTTTCTGTTGCAGTTGCCATTGTGGTTTAGCTGACCTGGGCTGGGTTTGAACCCTCCAGCCTTGGTGTATGTGACTGGTGCCCTAACCACTGAGCAACGGACGCCGAGCCATGACTGTATTTTTAATATACATCAGTAGCTCACTTGTTTAAATATTTAATTATGATAGGTATTTAATCTCTTAGTTGTCCAGAAAAAACATCAATTCATGTGGAACTGGTCTAGGATTAGAACATATTTGCGAGGGAAACAGATGTTTGATGAGTGTGCAGCTCTCTCTAATCACTCCAAAAACTGCATAAAAGTCTGAGCACGAACCCTTATTTTGCTCAGGGGTATCAAAAGTCATAAGTGTGGACAGAGTGTTAATGTCATGCACAAAGATAATATTTATTTTAGTTCTTATAAATCATAAGCTTGTTATGTGAATTCCAGGTTTGTCAGCACTGGACACTATTGAATTTGAGTTCACTTACATTTCTCACACCTTCCCTTCCCCACCTTTTCTTTGGTTTTTCCTAAAAAATTGTCATTAAAGTATAAAGACAGAAAAGGACAGACATGATTAATACAGTTCAATGCATTTTCAGAGAGTGAACAAACACACTTGTATAACAGATCAAGAGATAACAATACCAGCTCCCCAGAAGCCTTGTCTTGTCCCCTTTTGGCTGCTATTTTCCTCAAAGGTCACCACTATTCTGATTTCTAACATCTTACATTTACTTGCTTTGCCTGCTTGTCAATCTTAAGGTTCCTTTCAGTTTTGTTTGTATTAGTTGATCCTTTAACAATGTGACCAGGAGGGCAGCGCCTGTGGCTCAAAGGTGTAGAGCACCAGCCCCATATGCTGGAGGTGACGGGTTCAAACCCAGCCCCGGCCAAAAACTGCAAAAAAAAAAAAAAAAAAATTGTGAGCAAGGAATGGAGGGTAGGAGGCAAGTGGAGGACCCCTCTCCCACCCCTTCCCTGCATCTCTCTCCCCAGGAATGGGAAAAACCCCAAACTTAACTACTAATCATCTACTGTTGACTGGAAGCTTTGCCAATAACATAAACAGTTGATTAACACATTTTGTATGTTACATGTATTATATACTTTTTTTTGAGACAGTCTTACTTTATCGCCCTGGGTAGAGTGCCTTGGCGTCACACAGCTTACAGCAACCTCCAACTCCTGGGCTTAGGCAATTCTCTTGCCTCAGCCTCCCAAGTAACTGGGGCTGCAGACGCCCGCCACAATGCCTGGCTATTTTTTTGTTGTAGTTTGGCCAGGCTGAGTTCGAACCCTCCACCCTTGGTATATGGGGCCAGCACCCTACCCATTGAGCAACAGGCACTGCCCTATATACTATATTTTAAAAATAAATTAAGCTAGAAAAAATAAAATAAAATAAATTAAGCCAGAAAATAAAATGCTGTTAAGAAAGTCATGGGCCAGGCCGCAGTGGCTCACGCCTGTAATCTTAGCACTCTAAGAGGCCGAGGTCAGTGGATTGCTTGAGCTCAGGAGTTCAAGACCACAGTAAACGAAAGTGACTTCCCATCTCTGGCATCCCATCTATTTTTCTGACTGAAAAATAGAAAAATTGGCCAGGATTTTGGCAGGCATCTGTAGTGTCAGCTACTCAGGAGGCTGAGGCAAGAGGATCACTTGAGCCCAAAAGTTACTTTTTTTTTTCAAACTCTTGTTAACCCAAGAGTTTGTGGTTGCTGTGAGCTGTGATGCCACAGCACTATACCCAAGATGACAGAGTGAGATTCTGTCTCAAAGTAAAAATGTATAAAATGATAAGGGAGAGAAAGGAAGTGGATTATCACAAAGGTCTTGGCTGAGGAGGAGGAAGAGGAGAAAGAGGAGGGGTTGGTCTTACCCTTGGGTGGCATAGTAGGAGAAATCTGCATATCACTCTATACTGAGACCCATACAGTTCAATCCTGTGCTCAAAGGTCAGCTGTATTTTCATTTCTTCTATTTAGTAAATTTAAACATCTTCGTGTGTGTGTGTTTGAGGCGGGTTTCTCACTTCATTGCCCTCAGTAGAGTTCCATGGTATCATAGCTCATTGGAAGCTCCAACTCTCAGGCTTAAGCGATTGATTCTCTGGGACTACAGGTGCTTGCCACACAGCTCCCGGCTATTTTTAAAGACCACTCTTGCTCTGGCTCAGGCTGATCTCAAACTGGTGTCAAACTTTTGACCTCAAGCATTCCACCTGCCTAGCCTTCCCAGAATGCTAGGATTACAAGTGTGAGCCACCACACCCAGCCCTAGTTTCACTTCTCAATCAAAATAACTCAGCCAGAGGCGGGACAGCGTGGCTCACGTGGGTGGATTACTTGAGATCAAGATCTTGGGACCAACCTAAGCCAGAGTCAGACCCCATCTCTAAAAATAGCCATGCGCTGTGTCAAGCGCCTGTAGTCCCAGCTACTTGGGAGGCTGAGGCAAGAGGATCACTTGAGCCCAAGAGTTTGAGGTCACTGTGAGGTATGATGCCGTAGCACTCTACCCAGGATGGAAAAAAAAAAAAAAAAAACAACTCAGCAGGGCAGGATGGCTCAAGCCTATAATCCTAGGACTTAACAAGGGAGGATTGCTTTAGGTCAGGAGTTCAAGACCATCCTGAGCAAGAGCAAGACCCTGCTGTATTAAAAATAGAAAAAACGAGCAGGGCATGGTGACATGCACCTGTAGTCCCAACTACTCCCAAGGCTGAGGCAAGAAGATTACTTGAGCCCAAGAGTTGGAGGTTTCAATGAGCTATGATGCCACGGAACTCTACAAAGGGTGACAAAGTGAGAGACCTGCCCAAATACACACACACATACACACACACTTATACACATACACGGGTGGTGCCTGTGGTTCAAGGAGTAGAGCACCGGCCCCATATACCGAGGGTGGTGGGTTCAAACCCAGCCCCAGCCAAACTGCAATAAAAAAATAGCCGGGCATTGTGGCAGGTGCCTGTAGTCCCAGCTACTCAGGAGGCTGAGACAAGAGAATCTCCTAAGCCCAAGAGCTGGAGGTTGCTGTGAGCTGTGATGCCACAGCCTCTACCGAGGGTGACAAAGTGCGACTCTTAAAAAAAAGAAAAAGAAAAGAAAAATGTTGCCCAGGCTGGTTTTGAACCCATCACCTCAAGTGGTCTTCCTGCTTTGGTCTCCCAAAGTGCTGGGACCACAGGCATAAGGCTACCTCAGCCATCTATTACCTTTAGCTGAATATATTGTTTGAATTCATGCTGCATTTTAAATTTCTTCATCTGTGAATAGTGCTCTCCCCCCTTGGAGTTTTCAATTACTTTTCTTTTTCCTTATTAAGAGATAGAATGTGCCTTTTTTACCATTTCACTAACATGTTCCCCTTCCTACCCTTTTATATCAATTGCTGGAAATTTCTCATTTTCTTTTTGGATTCCTGAAACCAAAATTAATTTTTGCAAAATATGTGCTAAATTACATTCTTCTGAAATTGGGCCCAGGTCATTGAAAGGGTTGGAATACATTCTGGGAAATTTTTACTCAACGATTGGGGGAAACATGGTAAAATAAGGAGCATGAGAGAAATTTAATTTTGTGTTATACCACTAAATTAGTAGGACACGATTTTATTCTCTTTGGCCATTAGGGTGGGTATTTTTTTATAAGTGTTTCTAGGAGATTTGCTGATATGCTTTTCAGTATTTGGGAGGATCTGAGGGACTGAGTTTTGTGAACTGTGAATTGTGTTGTAACACCATAGCCCTCTTCTTCCACTGGAGAATCTGAAATAATATTTGACTTTCCTAATTGAGAAGAGTCCTCAATTAGTGAGGAAGCCACGAGGTGTTAGACAGATTAACACCTATTACCTGGGCAGGTTTTCTTTGTGTGAATAAATAAGGGACCAATTCCCAGATGCTTGCTGGACAGATTAATGGCCGTAGGCATGTTTTCCTGAAATAGTGATTGGTCTGGGAATTGTAAATAATCCACACCTGGAATTGTGAAATGAGGCAAGAAGGTGGTTTCCTGTATTTTCTAAATGAAGTCTTTTCTGGCCCAACTGACAAGTGCAGTCATGTTTCTTACGCAAAGCACCTTGTTTTCCTTTATTTTAGAAAATGATTGCTGTTTGTGTCACTGTCACGTAGTTGAAATTCAGCCCCCGATGGGTTTAGAAGAGTTTAGCTTCAGAATCATCCCAGAATCAAGGAAATTTTTTTTCTTGAGCTAGTTATATCCTAAAGGGACAGTTAAATTTTGAGAGGAAAAAAAAAGAGGAAACCTTAGAATTGCTGAGTAATTTCAGCAGTAAACTCCATTGTCCTGTTCATTACACGTCATGATATAGCAAGTTAAGCGTGGGACTCTGGCATCAGCTTGCACTGAGACCTCTTCTCTGTCATGATTAACTTTTGAAGTCTCCTTAAAATGGGAATAAGGAGAATGATGCCTGTAAAGTGCTTATCACAGTGCCCGGAACATCATAAATTCCTCAGTAAATTATTTTATTTTATTTATTTATTTTTTTGAGACAGAGCCTCAAGCTGTCACCCTGGATAGAGTGCTGTGGCATCACAGCTCACAGCAACCTCCAATTCCTGGGCTCAAGCGAGTCTCCTGCCTCTGCCTCCCAAGTAGCTGGGA
>CAUYRH010136775.1:0-37093 GCA_963574655.1 Perodicticus potto | reverse complement strand
AATACACTGATCTACAGTGTTTTGGTATAAATGCAACCAAAGATGCCTCTTGCATGTTAATATTAAAATTGTGTTTTTCTCTTCTGATCAGACACCTCTGCAAAACATGTCAACCTCAGACAACATCTCAACACATGCTTTGAGAGGAGACAACATCTCAACACATGCTTCTCAGAGGAGGGTGATGTAGGGTTCACAGTAAATGAAAATTGGGATGGAAAGTTTGGAGTAGAATGTTTTCATGAATTTCAGGCCTGAAAAATTGAGATTCCTTATTCAGGCTGAAATGAGGGAACCTTCTATCTATAGAAGGAGTTACCAAGGATGGATTTGTCAAGCTGTAGGTGAGCTCTCCTGCTCCTGTTAAGGTTTAATCCAGTGAGCAGACAGCCACTGCTTTTCTTCTTGTTCTGTAATGGTATGAGCAAACCCTCGACCCCAAGTAGCACATAACCACATTTCCATTCAGACATATCAGGTTTCTTATAGAAAATAGGTTGCTGCACTTGGGAAAGTGGCGGATGGGTAAGAGATGTCCAGGGACGTTCAGCAGCTGTGTTTCCATCATTGTTGAAATTCAAAAAATTAAGGGTGAACAGGGCTTTAGTGAGAATATATCTAGGGCTGTTAGTCAAGGAGAGTCTTTTTGTTTAACTATCATATCTTTTAATGTTTTGTGGTGGCATTTGATAATGGCTTGGCCTTGAGAATTGTGAGGAATACCGTGAGAAATTTTAATATTACAGAAAGAAAATTACTTAAGTTTTCGGAATTGAAATCTTTTATCATGAGGGTATTCATTGGTAATCAGGCCTGTTTAAGATGCAAGAGCAATGTGCCAAGGCATTGATAATTGAAAATTAAGTTGAATTTGTCTTTCTGTAAAAGGAACAACTATAGAACATGGATCATAGCCTGAGTTCACAAATTCTGTTTCTGCCTTTAGCAGTTGTTCACAGATTTTGTCTAAATATTGTTATAATTTTTGTGTTGTTTTATCAGAGAGGAATAGCCACTCTAGAAGGGTATCCTTTTAATAAATAACTCCAGTTCGGGAGTGAGAAGTGGCTATAACTATCAGTCGAATCGGAAACCTAATGACAATCCGATCTAATTCTTTTAAGGCAAACTCCTTTTCAATTAATCGCAATTCCTCTTTTGCGTCAGGGGTGAGTGTGCGAGGACTGTTCAAGTCTGAAGGTCCTTCCAAAATTTTAAAGAGATTAGTTGAAGCATAAGTTGGTATTCCTAAAGTAGGATGTAACCAATTAATATGGCCCAACAATTTTTGAAAATCATTCGAAATAGATAAGAAATCTAACCAAAAATTAACGCATTGCAGGAGAATTTTGGTTTGAGTTAATTTGCATCCTAAATAAGTATAGGGGGATGTAATTTGAATTTTTTCAGGTGTAATTTGAAGGTTATAAGATTTTAAGGCAAATATAGCTTCTTTAAACATGTCTCAGAAAATGGCCAAGTTTTGGTGGGCAAGCAAAATATCATCCACGTAATGAATGACACAGGCTGTAGGATAATTCTTTCTAATGGACTGCAATGATTGATCGGCAAAATGCTGACACACCGTGGGGCTATTCACCATACCTTGTGGCAGAACCTTCCACTGAAAGTGTTGGTAGGGTCTCTGCTGATTATAGGAAGGGATAGAAAAGGCAAAATGGGCCCAATCCTCAGGATGTAAATATATAGTGAAAAAACAATCTTTTAAATCAGTTATATACAAATACCAATTAGAAGGAATCATAGAGGGTAAAGGAAGACCAGTTCGCAAAGGACCCATTGGGGATAATAGTTTCATTGACTTTGTGGAGAGCAGTGAGCATTCTCCATATGCCTGACTTCTTTTTTATAGTAAAGATGGGGGAATTCCAGGGGCTGGAGGAGGGTTCAGTATGTCCTTGTTCTAACTGTTCCTGAATTAAAAATTGTAAAGCATCCAGGTTTTCTTTTGTTAACGACCACTGTCCCACCCACACTGGGCTATCACTCTTCCAAGATAACCTGAGAGCATTTTGGCGGGCAGTGGCCTCTAGGCTAAATTTGACATCTGAGAAGAATCCACAGAAGAGAGGGGTATAGTTGCCATAGCTCTCCATTGTTGGAGTAAGGCACGCCCCATAGGTTAATGGCTATATCAGCTCTGTATGGCTGAATTTGAGCACGTTGATTATCCGGTCCAAACAGGTTAAAGGCAATGTACTTTGAAAAACTGAATTTAAAGTTCCTATAAAAGTAACATCAACTACTTGTTTAGGCCATCCCTTAGGCCATTGATTTAAAGCCATAATGGTAACATCTGCACCAGTATCTAACAGGCCTCTAAAGAGTTTATCTTTTAGGGTGAGTGTTAATTGAGACCTATTCTTATTAATAGATGTTTGTCATTAAAATACTATTTGTATTGCCAAGATCATTGGTATGTTTATTATCAGTTTAATGCAAGGCAGAAGCAGCAACTGGGCAATTTTTTGTCCGGGTAGAATTTGAGTGGGTTGGTTTACTGAGATCAGGATTTGTATTTCCCCTGCAAAGTCACTGTTGACCACACTTGTGTGAACTAGCACCCCATGAAATGTTAAACCAGTTTTTCCCAGCAATACCCCAACAGGGTCGGGGGAATAGGACCGCATATTCCTGTTCTTAATTTCTTTACTTTCATGTTAGGAAGTAAAAGAACATTATCACATGCCGGCAAACCTAAAGCGGCACTACCTGAGGTGACGTGTAAAGGGGATTGGATGGGCTAAAGTTGCTGGTGAGTGGGTAAATCCCGTACTTTTTGTCTGGGGGCCCAGGATGGGCCAGACTGATAGTTTCCCTGCTGTAAAGGTGTTCCATTTTGATTGAATTGGGAACGGCATTCATTAGCCCAATGTAACCCTTTTTTATACCTGGGGCGTACACCTGGGGGATTGCATTTTTCTTGTCTCTTTTGATTACTGAAATTGCTCTTCCCACTGGTATTCTGATTGCTATTCCTTTTCCAACACTCTCTTTTTCATATGGCCTGTCTTCCCACAATTATGGCATGTGACAAAATTTGATTTGAACCCATCTTTTATGGTGGCTGCAAGAAAATTAGCCTTATAGGGTCCAGTTCCCACATCAGAGCATGCTCATATGTATTCCTCTAGAGAAGCATTTTGTGCCCTCACAGGACATAAAAGCTTTTAACACTCAGAGTTAGCATTTTAAATGTTTAGTAAGGTTTGAAAAAACTTATCTCTAAGTTCTGGCTGAGCAGCAGCTTTATCTACTGACATTTTTAATCAAGCTAAAAAGTCAATGTAAGGTTCATTTGCAGACTGCATTACTTTAATAAAAGATTTAGAGACATCTCCAGGTGGCTGAACCTTTTCCCAGGCTCTAAGACAGCACATCTTTGTTTGTATTATAGCTATATTGTCATATTGAAGTTGTTTTAGAAGGCCCATCCACTGACCAGAGCCAGTGAGCTGTTCTGAAGTTATGGGAACATTCCTCTGCTGGTTCTGGTGACTTATCAAGTCTGCCCCCTCCTTCCACTAAGTTTTAAATTGTAAATATTGACCAGAGTTGAGAACAGTTCTGGCCAGCATGTCCCAATCATATGGAATAAGATGCTCCTCCTGCGCCAGTCCCTGAAATAAGCCTGTAGAAAATGGAGACTACATGCCATACCTGTTTTAGGTCTTTTAGAATCTTAAAAGTAAATATGGCTAAAGTGTTGGCCCCCTTGAGGATATTGCAAATTAGGAGGGATGTCAGTAACTGCAACAGGGAAGAGCCCCAAAGTATTTTCTAGAGTAAAGTCTCCCGTTTGGCAACTCTCTAATAGGGCTTTCATAACTGGAGTGGTGGGAGAGCTATCTTCATAAGGGTGCTGAGGGCAGTGCCAGAAGTTTTATATGAGTAGTCTTAAGTGTGATATAATTCAACCAGTCTTCTAACTGGTTAATCCTGACTTCCAGTGTTTGATTCAGCTTAGATTATTGAGGCACAAAGGTGGCAATGGATGGGAGGACACAGAGTCCAAAGACTTGGGTTCTTCCACATCCAAGAAGAACTGGGATGAGGTTCTAATTGAACCTGCTGCGCCGCCTCATCATCATCTTCATCAGTGTGAAACTGTTGCAACTCCACAGCCCAGAAGCCACCCATTGCTTTCCTACAAATTGTTTTACTATTTAAAGCTCTCTCCCACTACATTTGTCATTCCCTTTGGTAGGACAGGCAGGGATTTGCTTATTATTTTGCCAAAGGTCTTAATATCCCTTTGGTAGGTTCCTATGATTTGCAGGTGTCACTCATATCAAGTGATCCTGTCCTTTATTAGCTTACCTAATACAGGCAACCTGTGATTTGCCAAGGGTCTCACTTAAGTGACATTGCCCCCTTGATTGTTACCTATGGTGGCCTAAGGCTACATTGTCCCTTGGTCACTCTCAACAGAGAGTCCCTTTTCCCTCCCCATAACTCCTTCCTGCCGTATTTCCAAAGGTTACACTTACTCAGAGTTATATTCCCCTTTGGTCCTTGTCCACTGTCCTGCCAACTGCGCCAGACGTTGGTGCCGTCCCCAAGGAAGCAGACTAGACAATGGATTGTAAGCTCGAAGCTTGAAGGAGATGGGCCTCCTCATGCATGTCGTGGAAAAGGCCCCAGCAACCTCCGCAGCTGTTATTTATTGAGAACAAGCTCCCCTCCCCCAAGCCAGACCCCACAGTGGAATTCTACAACTGATCAATTTCCAATTGCAAACGTCTGTTCCATATAAAAAAAACTGCCGCTTTTTCTCTGTGAGCCCGCTGTCCCACTCAATCGCCACTTTGTCTCCGCAAGGCTGCCGTCCCATTTCCTACACATCTTGCTGCATAGGTTGTTACATAGATCACAACATATGTTGTTGCATAGGTTGCTACATGTCTTATTACACAGGTTGCTACATGCCCTGTTACATAAGTTGCTACATGCTATCACATTAATTCAGTCTTCACAGAAAGATAGGAATCATTGCCAATGGTCCTCTGAAGTTTCACTGAAAAAATCAACTCACAAAAGGCAGAGTGATCAGAGAAAATGGAAATAAATGTATTTAATATGTGCACACGGGAACCTTCAGCATGAAGACTCAAAGGCACAGGACTTGTCCATGTGCATGCTTAGGTCCTCTATCATGTAGAGGACCTCTATCCTCTATCTACAGCTGTGTAGAAATATGACCGGACGAGAGGACATGGTCTGATGCTGACAGGCCGAGCCTGGAAACCAGCAAAGCCTGTGTGTCCATCTGGACGCTTCTTGGCTTCTCTGAGCAGCGTCCTTCCCTGTGGGTGTGGGCAGGACCCTCTCTGAATGAGGGTCTCATGACCTGCAGTCAAACAAGGAGACTCAGAGAATTGCTTTATGGCCAGTTTTTATATGGAATATTTTTAGGTTTTATGGTTGACTTTTGACAAAAGGAGTTCTGGTTTCTACACCTGCCTTGGAGAAGAGGGATTCTAGTTTCGGCCTCAGAGGAGAACAAAACAGAGAGACAAGAGGGCAAGACAAGGTCAGGAAAAAACTTTGGCTTCTGTGGCCTTCAGTTTGAAGTACTGCTTTCTGAGCCCCAACAGTTCCATTTTGCAGATGAAGAAACCAAGGGATCGAGAGGTTAAATGAGTTGCCCCCAAATACGCAGCTAGTAAGCAGTGTAGGGGCTGGGACACAGGAAATATGGTTGCAGAGGTTGAGCTCCTAATCATGCACCCCCTCTAGCCATCTGCCAATGGGAATGGTAGGCTCGCTCTCCATCAACACAGGGCCCACGGGTGCCGGGCATGGGGTTCACCGGGCAGCACCTCACATTCAGAAGCAGATGGGTTGCCACATGGGCAAAGTGGGTCCAGAACCCTGGGCTCTGCCTTTCCCGTCCACTCGGGCACTGGAGTGCATTCCTCTGTCTGCAGTAATGAACTGTTAGCTTGTGATATTGGCATAAAGGTTGTTTTGTTTGTTTTCTTTTGTTTAATGGTATGTGTTCGCAGTTTTATTGCAGTGTTTATGTTTTTTCCCATGCCTTTGTGGAACAGCTAATTCCACACTATCTTGGAATTCATCTTTTTCTTAAACTATAGAAATAAGAGAGAATGGATAAGACTTCCGATGTTGATTCTGGAGAGAATAGCGCACGTCTCCCTCCAGGCTAACGTGTGGTTCAGTGACAGTGCCTGAACCTGCCAGCACAAAGCCCACTTCCCTGTGGTGCCTGCGGGAAACCAGACACTCCTTGGCAGTGCTGAAGAGTATTTGATGACAAAATCAGAAGACCTTGTTTAAACCTACAAAACTAATCTGTAGATGACCAGCATTAATTTACCTGGGAAATCAATGGAGAATCATTGCCCTGAGACAAGGGCTAGTAAATCAATATATGCTTGATTTACATCCAGGCCTGATACTACAAAGAGGATGTATAGTTAAGTCTAGAAGGAGATGTGAGGACAGCAGTTTCTTAGGCAGAAAAGTCACATCTGCAGAGGGAAGTGGGAAAGTCTCTGAGAGCTGCAGAGCCTGAGAAGGGCTCCTTCCCACACTGAGATGCATCTCAGCGAAGGAAATTCTGCACAACTGTCGTGCAGTTTATTCCTACAAAATATCAGTAGAACAAGAGAGAATGAAGTCAACTAGAGACTATTCAGAGCAAGAGAATTGCTGAGGTTTGATTAAGCTGTGACAGCTGCGGGGACAGATAGCTGATACTATGCCACATTACCCAGCCCCACCTGGGACCCAGTGGATTTTATGACAAGTCAGGCTGGGCCTTTTGTTACAGTTCCCCACATCCTGGAGGCTTGTTCCTTTCTACTGACTACTTTTTCTCTGTTGGTCCTACTGGGTGACTTACATTGTTTTATCTTCCAGTTCACAGATTACTTCCTCTAATGCTTACATTATGCTATCTATGAGATTCACTGAATTTTTATTTGCATTATTATATTTTTCTGTTCTAAAGTTTCCATTTGGATATTCTTTCTATCTATCTCTCTCTCTTTCTCTCTCTCTCCCTCACAGTTTTTGGCCGGGGCTGGGTTTGAACCTGTCACTTCTGGCATATGGGGCCAGCACCCTATTCCTTTGAGCCACGGGCACTGCCCCTCCATTTGGTTATTCTTTGTGTTTTATATTTATTCACTGAGACTCTTTATTGAAATTTTCTCATTTTTACTTGTTGACATTGTTTATAATTGCTTGTTGAAACAGTTTTTGTGATGACTGCTTTAAAACCCTGGTCAGGTGACATCTTGATCATCATCCGGATGTAGGCATCTTTTGTTTATGTTTCCATTCAATTTGAGAACTTCTGTGTTTCTTGGTATGAATGTTCTTTATTAAAATTTGGAGATTTGGGGTATTATGTATTGATTAAATTTTAAATCCATTTATAAGTTCTAATAAAATTATATAGTGTGGAAAATTCACAGAATAAAAGGAGCGGGGAGATAAGAACT
Source organism: Perodicticus potto (assembly GCA_963574655.1). NCBI lineage: Eukaryota > Metazoa > Chordata > Mammalia > Primates > Lorisidae > Perodicticus > Perodicticus potto. The sequence goes on along the minus strand of CAUYRH010136775.1, from coordinate 29,600 downwards.
ACAGAGAGGTGAAAAGCTCGACTTTGCAAACATGAAGGCTTACCAGATGGTTCACAGTTTTTGAGATTCACATCCCCTGTGACCACTTCAGAGAAGCTAACGCTTCAACCTCAGTGAGACAGGAGTTAAACAGAAAAGCAAGTGCTAACGCTGCAGTAGGTTGGGCTGTTTAAAGTACATCTTTATTTTCTTCGCAAAAAAAAAAACTAGATTTAGAGACATTTATTTCCTGATTAGGAGACTTGAGGGAACTTGTGAAGGGGCAGGCTAAGCCATATGGAATGAGATGTTCTCTATTCAACAGCCAAACTCAAAGAGCTCTGGAGCAGCCACAGACTCTGTTGTTACTCATCATGGGTGGTTAGCAAATCTAAAAGGTAAAGGGAGAGTCTTGGTCAAGTAACTGTTTCTGGACTGAGTAAAGACAGGTTTCTGTTAAATTTAGGCAGAAGCATGAAAATTAACATAGTTTCCTTTGAGGTAAGTACAAATCCAATTAGTCTTGTAATAACCATGCACTGTTGCATCACGCGGTCATGAAGACATTGTGGACAGTAAGTGTGTCCACACACACGAATACACCAGTACGGTCAGGTTGTGCAGCTGTGTCGTTCAGCAGTGTAAGGAGATAAACTGTTGTGTTCATGCTTTGCACTCCTAGCAGGACAAAACCAAATTCTCTCTCTTTTAAAATAATGTCCAGTGTTTTAATATATTAGGTTAATAAATATTAATATTTTAAGGTGTTGATGAGAAAGGTGATAAAAAATTTCACTGTTCAATTTATTTCAAGCACTCAGAAATAATTTATCTATGACTTCAATAGGATAAATTTTTATAGTAAACTTAGAGATAGATATTCCATGTTAGCGACATAAACTCTGTGTATAAAATAATAATTTTGAGATACAAAATGCTAAATCATTGAATAATTATTATTGATTAATATTACTGATGTTTAAGGATAATTGCCTGCATCTCCATTCTCTCTTACCTCTGGATCATTCTATTACATTATTTATTCAACTAGTGTTTATTGAGTACCCAGGGAGATAGTAGTTTCAGAACAAAAATGAAACAAAAAGGCGCCCCTCAGAACCCAACACTCTGCTGTAGTAAACAAAAGGCTAACCTTAGTCAGTAAACTCTGGCATGTTAGATAGGTATCTGTGGCAAGGCTGGGAACAAAGCTGAGTGGAGGGCAAAGACGTGCCTGGAAGAGTTGCATCTTTAGTTCAGTTGGGCAGCGTATGGGTTAATACCTGCAGGGTGTGGGGGAGTGGCCCAGCAAGCTACTCCGAGAAAAGAGCTCTCCTGGCAGAGAACACAGCCACTGCCCAGGCTCTAAGACAGGCCGGGACATGTGAGCAGGGCTGCCTCGGGTCCGGAGGGGAGAGTGGTAGGATGTGGAAAAGACGGGCACCCGACTTCACACCGTTTAAACTGCTCCCTCTGCTGCTGGTTATTCCCGCACTGTCCTGTCCCCCGGTGTCCATGCCGAGACGAGTTACTTACAGATCATCAAAATAGCTCATGTTCCTGTTGAGGCCGTCAAGAGTTTTCATATCCTCTGGTGTCAACTGGAAGTCAAAAACCTGTCCGAGATGGGAGAGACTAGTTCAGTTTCCTGGGACACCTCTGTCCCTCTTCTCCCTCCCCCGCACCACACACAAATTCATGTAGGAATTTGTTGGGGGTTGTAGGACCTTTATGGTACACCTGGGATTCATTCAGTGGCAAAACTGATGGGAATCTGTTCATTCTAGCAGTGGAGACAGCATCTCTAATCTAATTGGGTAGCTGTTCTTGTAGCAAAGCCCAAATCTCACATAATCTAATTCCTTTACTTTACAGCTATAGAAGTCAAGGGATGGTTGACCCGGGGCCATACTGTAGGGGCAAAACCAGGATTGGGACCCATTCTTGGCTCTGCGCCCTATACTTCCTGGACATCACACACCCCTGCAGCAGTGGGAGGCTGAGACAGCCAGTGCAGTGGGATGTGCAGAGTGTGCCAGGAGACAGCTCTGCCCACACCTCACAAGTGCCCATGTGCCATGCCAAAGGATGTGCCTCTCTGTCAGCCCCACTGCCTGCACCCTGCTCTACCTGGAAGTTCTCCTGGATTCTCTTCTCGCTGAAACTCTTGGCCAGGACCACCACCCCTCGCTGCAGCTGGTAGCGCAGGGCCACCTGGGCTGGGCTTCGCCTATGCTTTTCAGCAACTGCCTTGAGCACTGGATCCTTCAGGAGAACTGGGTTGCCTTTCTTCACCCTGAAGGGAGAAGCAGAGATGCTACCCATTTGAAGTTGAATATCCACTTTACTTGGAGGCTTCTTCAAGCTGGGGATGGCTAATACCCTAGAACTGCAGTCCCCAACCCCTGGGCCATGGAAAACCAGTACTGGTCACATGGCAGGAGGTGAGTGGCAGACAAGTGAGTGAAGCTTCATCTGTATTAACAGCTGCACCCCATCACTCACAGCACCACCTGAGCTCTGCCTCCCGTCAGATCAGTGCAGCATTAGATTCTCACAAAAGCAAGAACCCTGCCACAAACTGCGTGTGTCAACTGCATGTGACAGGGATCTGAGAATCTAATGCCCAGTGACCTGAGATGGAGCTGAGGGGGCTCTCACTGATTCTGCATTAAGGTGAGTTTGTAACCATTTCATTAGGTATTACACTATAATAATAATAGAAACAAAGTACACGATAAATGTAACGCACTTGAATCATCCTGAAACCATCCTCTCACCAACCGGTCCATGGGAAAATTTGTCTTCCATGGAACTTGCCCCTTGTGCCAAAAAAGGTTGGGACCACTGCTCTAGGACCTTCCTTATGCCCCTCTCTGACTGTCTCAATAGCTGTTTTGCTTCTTTTGTTATAACCAAAGAAGAAGGCAAAAGGAAAGTAAGGTAGCAAAGGAAATTTGGGTCCTTTTTTTCATTTTTTTAGTATTTCTGAGAAATTTAGTGAAAGACTGAATAAATAGAGAACACACAATTGTTGAAAGTAAGACTGAATTTCTACCATCATAATAAATAACAAACTATTGTATAAGACTTTGCTATTTCAAAAATGCTTTCAATAATTTCATTATGTATTAATAATAATGTTTTATTGAGTCCTTACAATGTAGGTCTAGGTTAGGCAAACGGTTAACAAAAATAAATTATTCCTGCTATCTACCTTTAATTTCCCGAGTTGAGAGATGACTTCAAAAGGTACAATATCTGTGATTCAAATAACTTTACAAAGATGATTACCAATCCTTGGCTGAGTCGGTGCCCAAGGCTCCATACGCAGTCAAGACGATGTCCTTGGACTTGCAGAACTCCAGGAGTTGGCTCTGGTTGTGGTAAGGATGGCATTCCACCTGCACAGTACCAAGCAGGAGTGTTAGGTTACCGGACCACCAAAGCCAAATTTACCAGAAACATGCGGAGCTGTATTGCGTGGTATCAAAAATATTCAAGGCCACCAGCAGCTAGGCCAGGCACGGTGACTCACATCTGTAACCCTAGCACGTTGGGAGGCCGAGGTGGGTGGATCGCCTGAACTCAGAAGTTCCAGACCAGCCTGAGCAAGAATGAGAACCCATCTCTAAAAAATACCCGAGCATTTGTAGCAGATGCCTATAGTCCCAGTTACTTGAGAGACTGAGGCAAGAGACTCACTTACCCAAGAGTTTGAGGTTGCTGTGAGCTAGGATGCCACAGCACTCTACCCAGGGTGATAGAGTGAAACTCTGTCTCTTTAAAAAAAAAGAAAGAAAGAAAAGAATACCAGCAACACTGGTCGACTCACGGTCATGGTCATCGCCCAGCAGCTGTACCAAAGGCTCTACTTTAGATCACACCCCAGAGCTAGCATAGCAACACAGAGTCAACAATTACCTCATGCTCTTGGAGGACAGGGTGAGATACAGATAAGTCTCCAGACTGAGCAGTCACAGTGGGAGCTGTGGTTCTTGCTCATTTGCTGTCCGTATATAATTCAGAGTTACAGAGTTAGAAGAACTTTCTGCCTTTCTTAGTTCTTTAATCTCAGCATTCCTTATTTTTATCACTTCTCTTCAATGCTAGTACCATTGGGGCCAATAAAATCATCCTCAAAAGATGTTTTTAACCTTATTGAGATATAAGTTATATTGAGAAGTGCACACACTCAGAGTCTGCATCCTGAGGAGTCCGGAAGTCACACGTACCTGTGATACCCCACCTCAGTCAGTACCCCACACACAGCCAGCACCTCCAGAAACTTTCTTGTGTTCTTCTGTGCTTGTGGTTTTGGTTTGGTTTGTTTCGGGGGCTTTTTTAAAAATAAGAACACTTAATACGAGATCTATCCTCCACATGTGTTAAAGTGCACGTGCTGTTAACTACAGGTATACTAATGTCCAAAACATAGAAAAATCTCCAATGGCTCAACAGCAAAAAAAAACTCAATTGAAAAATGGGAAAAGAACTTGAATAGATGTTTCTCCAAAGAAATCATCCCTCAAATTTGACTTTTTCCTTACATTATCCTTGGGCTCCAAGAACTAGAATGTTTTCCTTTCCTCTGTGACACCTTTGCTTGATCCATAAAGCCCCCCCAAAACTGGCCCCACCCTGAATGACTACACCCATCCCCTCCCCCAGCTTCGGTCTTGTCCCGAGTGGACAAGGATTTGAAAATACTTTAGCCCTTTTACTATCAGGTGGAAATAAATTGATAGTTGTTATTAGTCAGAACAAAGTTATTAGTTATAGTCACACATCACAACTGACAGAGGTTACTGTGCTGTAAAGGGCATTTGTAGCACTGTAATCTCACTTTTCCATTTTTCTCACTTCTATGCACATGGAGAGTAAGAAACTAGGATTCTTATGCTGAACTTTAACCGTTTCTTTTTGTTCCCTTGTCCAGATGATATGTGGGCCAAGACTGTTGCCTTCACCAATGGGATGGGCTGTCTAGGGGCCAACTCAACCAGCAATGGGTGCACATGCACTTTTAAAAATGGAGAGTAGTTTCACATTTACAGAAAAATTATCAGAAAGTTCTCCATACCCTGCTCCTGCCACCCACGCCTCTAATTTCTCCTATAATTTATTCATACATATTAGTGTGGTACGTTTACTGCTGATAATGAACCAACACCGATAGATTGTTATGGGGCTCACACTGAAAACCACAGATCTTTTCTCTTGAGCAGTTTTGGAGTTTACAGGGAAAAGTTTGAATTAAAAGTGGGAAGTTCTCATCTATCTCCTCACCCCCTCCCCAAATTTGCCCATTATTACTGTTTTACATTAAGATTGCGTATTAATTATAATGATAAGCCAATATTGATATATATTATTAAGCAAAGTTCATACTTAATGTAAAACAACTCTTTGTGCTGTGCAGCTCCTGGGTTCTGACAAATGGAAATGGCATGCATTCATTATTAGAGACCCTAGGAAACAGCAGTTACACTGGCCTAAAAGTCCGCTCTGCTCCATCCTTCCCACCCTTCAACTCCTGACCTTGCAACCACTGATCTTTTAACTGAGTCCATAGTTGCCTTTTCCAACGTGTCATGCAGTTGGAATCCTACTGGATGTAGCCTTTTCAGACTGTCTTCTCTCTCTTAGTAATGGGCATTTAGCTTCCCTCCATGTCTTTCCATGGCTTGATAGCTCTTTTTATTGCTGAATAATATTCCTTAGTCTGGATGTACCACTCACACACTGAAGGATATCTTAGTTGCCTCAAAGTTTTTGCAATTATGAGTAAAGCTGCTGTAAATAACTGTGTGTAGGTTTTTGTGTGAACATAAGATTTTGACTCATTTGGGTAAATACCAAGCCATATGATTACTGGATCATGGGGTAAGAGCACATTTAGTTCTGTAAGAGACTGCCAACCAGTCTTCAAAGTGGTGGTATCATCACGTACTGCCACCAGCAGGGAGTGGGTTTCAGTCACCCCACATTCCCACCAGTGCCTCATGTTGTCAGTATTTTGGATTCTATGCGTCTAACAGGTAGATAGTGGTTCCTGGAGTTTGGATTGCAATTCTCTAGTGATACATGATGTCAGCAACTTTTGCACCTGTATATCTTTGTAGAATTATTCAGATCCATTACTCATTTTTAACTTAGGCTGTTTGTAATTCATTACAGTTGACTTTAAAGATTTCTTTGTGTATTTTGGATATCAATCTTTTATCAGATACATGCTTTGCAATTATTTTCTCCCCTCAGTAGCTTGTCTTTTCATTCTTTTAGCAGTGTCTTTTACAAAGCAGGATATTTGTTAATTTTAATGATATCCATAGTATCAATTCTTTCTTTCGTGGATCCTGCCCCAGGTGCTATATCTAAAAAGTCATTGCCAGGCCAGGTGCGGTTGCTCACACCTGTTATCCAGCACTCTGGGATTCTGAGACGGGAGGATCCCTTGAGCTCAAGAGCTCCAGACCAGCCTGAGCAAGAGCAAAACCCCGTCTCTACTAAAAATACAAAACCTAGCTGGGCGTGGTGGTGGGCACCTATCGTCCCAGCTACTCAGGAGGCTGAGGCAAGAGGATTGCTTGAACCCAAGAGTTTGAGGTTTCTGTGAGCTGTGAGGCCACCAGTACTATATCCAGGACAACAGAGTGAGACTGTCTCAAAAATGAAATAAAAAATAAAAAACAGTCTTCACCATACCCAAGGTCTCTAGGTTTTCATGTAGGCATTCTGGAGTTTTTTGCACTTTATGTTCAGTTCTGTGATCTATTTTGAGTTAATTTCTGTGAAAGATAATAATGTCCAGATGCATTTTGGGGGGCGTTTTTTGCATGTGGCTGTCCTGTTGTTCCACACCACTTGTCAAAAGGATGCTTTTTCCCCATTGTGTGGCCGTCGCTGCTCTGTCACCATCCAGATGATGGTGTGGGGGTCTGTTTCTGAACTCAGTTCCGTTTGTCCCTTCATCAACACCACACGGCTGCAGTCACTACAGCTGTACACTGTGCCCTAAAGCTGCGTAGTTTACACTAACTTGGTTCTTCAGTGTTGTGTTAGCCATTCTGGGTCTTTTGCTCTTCAATGTAATTTTAGGATTAGTTTGATTGTATCCACAAAATGACTTCCTGAGAATTTTATTGTGATTGCATCCAATCTCTAGGTCAAATTGTTAATAACTAACATCTTAATGTTGAATCTTCCCATCCATGTGCATGGAATATTTATTTATTTATTTAGACCTTCTTTGATTTCTTCAGAGTTTTACAGTTTTCTTCATCTAGATCTTACACATATTTTGTTATATTTATACCTAAATTATTCCTTTTAGATGCTAAAGTAAATGGCATTGTGTTTTTGCTTTCAAACTCCATATTTTCGTTGCTGGTACATAGAAAAGCAGTTGATTGCTGTGTGTTAACCTTGCACACTGCAACCATGCTGCATCACTTTGCAGCCGCAGACTGTGTTGATTCCTCCCGTTGGAACTGCGCACTTCCCTTCCCCCAGGTCAGTCATGCTCACGCACAACTCGAGGTCTTTAGGAAGTGGCTACTTCAGAGCCCGTGGCCAGAAACCGAGGAGACTTTCCTCTGATACTCATCACGAAAACATGGTAGGCTCCCACAGGTAAAATTCGTGCAGCACGGAGGGTCCCCAGGACTGGAGCCCTCTGCAGTTCTTCCCCTGCCCTGTCCACGCCGAGCCTGCAGCAGCTCGTTAATGGCAGTCTGTGTCCTCCAGCCCCAGCACTGGCTCTGGCTGTGGATCCTGCTTCTGGACTTCTGCAGGAAGTGGTGGTACTGTTAGTTTCAGCCTGTCTCTCCAATTTGGGAGACAGTATTTTCTCCTGTGACCTCAATTATCTGATAGGATAATCTAAGAACAATTATTAGTTTTCTGCTTGTTGAATTGTTTTCATTACCATGAGGACATATGTCATGTCTTCCAAGCTTATAATCTGCTAGCCTATAGAGGATTAAACATCATACTTAACTACCACAGCCACCAATATCATAACTCATCTGAGGAATTACTGAGAACAAGACATTCTCCTGGCAAGCCTGGAAATCTCTTGTGACTTGGAAGGCAAGCCACCAAGTAACTCAGTAATCCTGGAGGAGCAAAGTTCAGTCCTATAGTAGTAAGGCTAATGTTAAACATGAAGCATTTTATGGCGGTCGCAACACTAGCCCAGAACAAGAAGTTTGCTGGATGCACTTTTTGTCACCGCTTGCCTGGACTCTGGTGATAAGAGCAATGGGCAGAGACCCAAAGAAAAACCAGAGGTCTCAGGCAGGCCTCCCTTGTGCTATGCTCTGCACGAGGCCTGCAGGAGAGGTCTGGCATCAGCTTCCTAGGCTGGCTCAGGCCCAGGTGCAGACAGACTCTGCGTGACTCTGCCCTCATGTTTGCTGCCTCAGCCACGAACACTATGGAGGAGGCAGGACAATTTGTTGGAGTAAAAGCAGTCCTGGACCCTGTCATACCTCACCTGAGCTGACTGCTCACTGTGACCCATTTGCTGCACAGGTTGTAGTGAGACATACTTTGGATCAAACTTTCCATGCCGTGCAATCTCCCTCCCAACCAGTCAGCCTCCACTTGGCCAAATGCCTTTCACCATGTAGAGCTCAGGGTAGGGTCTGGCTTCTTTTTGGATTCTTTACCAAGTACTACAGTCAAACTAGTTGGTGTTTTTTTCTTTTTCTACATTAGTCATGCCCAGAATGCAGGTAAACTTCCCAGGGGACACAAAAGAAAACTTTTTAGAACTCATAATTGTATTTTTCATCCAAAAACAAAACCTTACAAATATTTATATTTATATGGATAGACCCTCCTGACTCTGTCTGCCTGTTAAATATGTTAAAGGCAGTGTGATTCTCTGTGGAAAGCATTGTCCCTTGTCCCTGGGCTCACATGACTTTTGCCATAACCGTCCTTCATGTGGTTCCATTTGATGTGGGTCCCTTATGAGCAGGCGTCTAAAAGTAAATCTTTTAACTTTTTATTGTAGTAAAGTGTACATAGCGTACATTTCTACCATCTTAACCATTTTTAAGTATCATTAAGCACATTCACATGGTCCACAGCCATCACCATTATTCATCTCCAGAGTAGCCTTTTAGAAACAGTAGCTTTCCATGAGTTTGAGAGAGGTGTACCACTGACAGGCTCAGTGGTTGTCTCATGGCACAGAAGCTAAAGAGTCATCAGACTTAAAGATGAATCGCCTCTCTTCCTTTACATGCACGTGTTCCGGATTTACTGGTCTTCTATGTGACGGGAAGTGGTTGTTGGGCATTTACTGGCTCCTGCTCCTAGGACCAATCCCGGAAACACCTAGTTAATGTGCTGTTAGTATAGAAAGCCCGAGATGTTTTTTGAAAAGCAACATGGCCTTATGCATTGTCTCAATAACTTGAAATGTGTTCTGTTCTCTTGAAGCATCTGATGTTCCAAAGTAAAATACATGAGAGGGGAATGTCCCTGGTGGCCTTGTCAAACCGAGGAGAGAGAAAGCTGAATAGCAGAGCTGGAGGAAGTTGGTGGGCAGACTGGCGGAGCTCACCTGGTTGCAGACAGGCTTGTACTTGAGCCCGGGCTTGTCCAGGATCTTCTCCAGCTGCCTGCATTTAAAGTTGGACACCCCAATGGACTTGACCAGTCCCGCGTCCTTACACTTCTCCAGGGCCTGGGAAGGAAGGGTTTATGAGAGGTAACCTGTGTAACAGGCTAGAGAAGAGAAATAAATGTTAGCGTTCAATAAGGATGGGGTGGGGGTGGGAGCAGAGGAGGTTGGGAGAGGCACAGGCTTTCCAGGTGCAGATGTTGATCATGAACATAAGAGAAAAATGAAAAGTAATAGGGAAAAATCAGGTAAAAGGTAGAGGAAGGAAAGAGTGCAAGTGGCTAGGATAGAACTAAAGGAGTCAAAAGCCTAGAATCAGCAAAGCTGGAGTGGCCAGGGGCAGCAGGGAAGGCGGGAATGTACCTGCCAGCCCTCTGGCCCCCTGAGCTCTCTGCCCCCAGGTCTTACTACCATCCGTCTCACTTGGTCTGTCCCCTTGCTGTTCCTTGAACATGGCAGTTTCTCCCCTCTTAAAAGGTTTGCCTTGGCCCTCTTTCCACCTGTGTCACTGTTTCTCCAGACACCCATACAATCAGTCCTTTGATCTGCTGTAACTCTGCTCAGACAGCACCCTTTCTAAGAAGCCTCCCCTGCTACTCTGTCCTTAAATGCCGATCTGTGCCCCAAACCCACCCAGGCACTCCGTCCTCCAGTCACCTCTACCCACCCCCATGGAAAGCACCTGCCACTCCACGGCCGGGACCTCGCTGTTCCCTGATGCTGCCCTAGTGCGTGGAGCAGAGCGCAGCAGACCAGCTGCTCAGTATAACACTTACTATTAGATGATTAAGAGAATGGCATGTGACAACAGAGGCAGAGGGCCATGCAGGGGCGCTCCTGAGCTTGAACGGGCAGAATCGGGCCAGATCCCCCTTTCCTGAGCCCCTTTCCTGAATCTGCAAGGTGCAGACATGACCTCTCTGGAGCTTCACTCACCTCCCACGTGCTGCAGAGATCCACAGTATCAAAAATGATTTTTCCATCTGTGTCCTTTGGAAAAAAGTCCTCCCCAGGCTGGAACACAGGAAAGAAGGACAGTTTGTACAAGACTGAGACCTTGAGGTCAATGGAACAGTGCATCCTCATTCTTGGGAGGGTTTGTAAAGAGAGGCTAAAGGCAAAGGAAGTACACTGAGGAAACACTTCCCAGAAAGGCTTTGAGGTGCTGTGTCAAGGTCCACCTGAGGCACCTAGGACCCATCCTACCCAGAGCCCAGGGTGGCATCATGCCCCATGGGCCCTGTGGTCCTGGGCCCTTGCAAAGAGCTCTCAGCCTGGCAAGCAACTTGTCAGCATCTCCATGCAGGCTCCTGTCTGCATTAGACTTTCTCTTCCTGGACGGCACTGCACGTGAGGACACCCCCCTGCACCGTGAGCGTGGGGCTGAGATTGCAGAGCATGGGAACTTGAAAGTACGGCAAAACACCCACGTGATGGAGGCAGAGGTGCTGGTAGCAGTGGCCCCATTGCCCTCGGGCTGAAGTAGTGAACTGGGGTGGAGACAGTTTTCAGAAAAAAAGAAAAGGTCTCCAAGTACTCCGTTCTTGCCATCTCCACAAACTGTGCTGTCCCAGATCAGCAAAGTGAAACAGCCAGTGCTGACCTTCAGAGACAGTGGTAGGTGAATAAGGTAGAGATCCACATAGCTCAGCTGCAATTTCTTCAGTGACCTTTCCAGGCATGTTTGCACCAATTCTGGGCGTAAAAAGGTGGACCACACCTGCAATGGTTGAAACAGCGGTCACATGGGATAATTTCCTCAAAAGGCCTTAGGATAGATAACGAAATGGCAAATAAACAGCATCGATAACCAGATCCCTCCTGCAGCAGAGGAGAAGTGACAAGTTACCCAGCGAGGCTGCTGACTGCTTCATCAACATAGCACCTTCTCATACTAAGTTAAGGCAATAAATGTAGGAAACAGAGGTATGATTCTACAGCAGAGGTTCTCACATTTTAGAATATAAAATTACCAAGTTGGCCTGTACAAAACATATTTTCCTAGCTCCTAGCACACTCACAGTAGCTAGAAACCAGCCTGGGAAGTTGTCTGCTGGACAAGAGCCCCAAGTGGTTTTCTATAGGAAATTAAACCTATGAGAACTCTCCTGGGAGTAAGTTAGTCAGTCACTTCATTTTAAAAAGTATCAATCTAGGGGAAAATTAATCAAAATGACTAAAGTGTAGGAAACAAATGTTTTGTATGAAAGAAGAATCAAAAGATGAATGTGGAAGGCTGGTGCTATAGCTACACCACCTGCAAAAACAGTCACGTGCCACATTCTTGGTCTAGAGAGGGAAGGAATATCCCTTTATAGACTTCATAGATTGACTTGCACGGGCTACAGTGCAGTCTTCGTAGGCCACTGCGCCTCACGTTGTGTCTGTGTGTGTGTGTGTGTGTGTGCGCGCGCACGCATGTACGTGTACTGTGTGCATGTGTACATGTGTGTGTATGTACCTTGTGCACGTGTACACATATGTACTGTGTGCACACGTGTGCGTGTGTGTTTTCCAGACAGCAGCAGTTCAACAAACACCAGGAGCTTCCTCTGCAAACTGATACCTAAGTCGTCCTACTTGTTGTAGATACCACGTCAGAGGAGAGAGAGGATGTTAGGAGGAAATGGCTCAAGAATATTTCTTAAAGTACAGCAGTACTTTCTTTTTTTTCAATTAATTTATTATTTGTACAGCAGTACTTTCACAGACATTAATTTCATCCTCATATATTATTCCTACTTCATAAGGATAAGAAATAAATATGCATTGACCACAAAATAGCTGGAGATCTGAAGATCAAGGTTCAGAGAGGCTGAAAACTACTTTGGGGTTAAGAAATGTCACAGTAAAACAGAACATCAAAGAATTAAAATTTGATCCTAGTTTCCTCTGATCCCATGCTTTCTTGCCAACTCACATTACCTCAAACTATGGCTAAAGATCAAGTCACTTTGTCAAAACTTGGGTACAGCAGAGTTGGAAAGGACCAGTCATTCCTGAGTTTTAAAAAATACAATTATAAGAACAGCCAGCATTTTTGAGCATTTAAGATGTATCAAATACTTTTCTATGAGCTCTACATGTATTTTTCATAATGAAACTCCTGAAAATCCTGGCAGGTAACTAATTATCTTCATTTTACAGCCCGTGACACTGGAGGATAGAGTTTAGGTATTTTGTGCCAGGTCACACATTTAGTGAGTGACAGAGCCTAGATCCGATTGTAAAAGTCTGATACAGAGTCCAGGCTTTTCATGGTACAAGGTCTGAGTGGATGAAGATCAGACCAATACAGAGAGAAATTTGCCAAGAAACTGTACGGCTAAGATGGGGCTTCCCGCAGCGCGCTGTAACTGGGCACAGCACCTTGGAAGTGTAGAACAGGTCCTGCCTCCTCACGGCGCCGCTGGCCATCTGCCTCCGCAGGGCCTGCCCGATCTGCTCCTCATTTTGATACACGTACGCTGAGTCAAAGTGGCGGTAGCCTACTTCGATTGCTATCTGGATGGCCTCCTCTACCTTACTTTTAGCAACCTAGAAGAGTGTGAAAAGATAAAGACTTAACTTGACTCAAAACAGATGACCGATTCCATAAGCAGAGCTGTCCAGCAGAACCTGTCGTTTTCCTACAGGCCGAGGGGTAGAGGTGGCAGAGCTAGAGGAGGAGGTATACACAGTTGTGAATATTTAACAACCGAGCATCTGAAGAAAAGAAGTCCTGGTTTGTGTATCTTCCAATTTCTATGGTGAAAATACTCCCACCACAGCACATATTAAGGTTCCAAAATTAGGAAGAGATGTTCATAAGGCCCTGGTTTTTAACTCCCTACTGTATATTTATACTGTCTACATGATACATGGATTTACACAATCTAGAGATTTATACTCTTAAATTAATTCATTCTATGAGAGTTTATTAAATTGGTTTCAGCCCACGAATTCAATAAGAATAATTATCTATCAATGCAAAGATGTAACTGTAAACACAATAAATTAGTGATTTCCCTGCCTAAACTTGGAAGAGTGCTTCAAAGAACATTTGAGGAGGGAGAAAAATGTAAAATAAAAACCTTTTTTTCCACTGAAAAAAATCTCCTATTTATTACATTGGTTCTTAGGTGACACTTTCCCTTTCAAAACTTAGTTATTTTTCTTAGGTACCTACTGTCCCGTGCCCATCTCTAATTGTTCTCTTTCCATTGCCATGTCCTGTACCTCACTGAGTAATTAAGATGCCTCTTGGGCATATTTCTTTCATTTCCAACTCCTGATGAGTCAACTGAGTTCCATGAAGCTTCACTGACTGTCCCCAGATTACAGCCACATCAAGGCAGCCTTTTTGCTGACAGCCATGTGCCTTTCATGTTGGGAAACCAATCCGACAGCTTTTCTAAATATAAACTTCGTCACCAAGAAACACAGAGATTTGTCCTTGGGGGTATTCAGTGTTGGATCCAGAAAAATGTACAGAGTTCTGTCTCCCACAGAAAGGGAGAATTCCCACTTGGCTTTCCCCACACACAGCCTTAACAGGCTGGCCCTGAGGAGACTCTTTTCACCCTAGACCACCCTCTAACCTGTCTGCAAGTCCCATTGCCACAAAGCTTTCTCTAAACAGTCTGACTGGTGGTGGACATTAAAAGTGACAGAGTGACTTCCTCAGAAGCCAGTTTGCTGTGAAGCTTCTCACATATGGTTATCATGACAACTGGTTTTGTTTATTCTGATATCCTGTAAAATGGCTAGAACTGGACAGCCAGTGATAATAACAAAAACAGACTCACCCCAAATTCTGAAGATGGCCCTTGAGCAGCACCACTCCAAGTGTGGTCCTGGGCAGGCAGCATCAGAACCACTTGGGTTTGTTGGAAATGTAAATGTTAGCGCCTTAGCCCAGACCTATTCCTGGGATCAGAAGCTTTGGGGGCAGGGCCTCCAAATCTGCATTTTAAATTTGAAAAGCACTGATAGTGATGCACAAAGTAACCTAGCATGAAGAGATGTGTTGAGGAAAGTGGGACCCACATGAATTTCCCAAACTCCCACAGTGACTGGTTCTGGCAGGAACCATGTCCACCACCCCATGCCAGTCCAGGCCCAATTCCATGCGTCTACCTTTGTAGGAGCGGAGGTGCCGAGCCCCAGCATGGGCATGAAGTGTCCATCATTGAGCTTCACGGAAAGGGGTCCAATACTACTCATCTTCTCCCACTCTTCCTGTGAAACAGACACTGTTTTTCTTCTTTGTTAAAATAAAGCTGTAGAGGGAAGAAAATAGCACAATGGCTATTTTTTTCAGTAACAGCTTTAATGAGATAGAATTCACATGCCATGAAATCACCCCTTTTAAAGTATACATACAGTTCTGTGGCTTTTAGTATCATATACAATTGGAGAACATTTGTATTATGCATATCATCAAAGAGACCCCACACTCATTAGAAATAACTTTCCGTTACCCCATCCCTTCACCCCTGGCAACCACTACTGTCTGCCTGGATTTGTTGCCTCTGGAAATTTGGTATAAATGAATTCGTATAACGTGGCTTTTTGTGACAGCCTTTTTTTTACTTAGCATAATTTTTTCAAGTTCAGCACATATTAGTACTTTATTCCTTTTTATGACCAAATAATGTTTCGTTCAATGGATATACTACATTTTGTTTCTCCACTCACTGATATTTAGAAGTGGAATTGCTGGGTTATATGGCAAACCCACATTTAACCTTTTGAAAAACTGCCAAAAGTTTTCCAAAATGGCTACACTATTTACATTACTAACCAAAAGGTATGAGTTCCCATTTCCCCACATCCTCTCCAACTTACTGTCTTATCTTTTTAATCATAGCTAGCTATCCCAGAGAGTGTGAAATGGTGGCGTAAGGTTTTCATTTCCCTAAAGACTTGTCATATGGACCATCTTTCCAAGTACTCATTGGCCATGTATATATCTTTTTATGGAGAAATGTGTATTCACATACTTTGCCCAGGTTTCCATTGGGGTATTTGTCTTTTTATTATTGAGTTATATGTATGTGTTCTTTATATATTCTAGGTACAAGTATTTCAACATATAAAAGATAAGCAAATATTTTGTTTCATATGAGTGGTCTTTTAACTTTTCTGATGGTATTTTTTGAAGCCTAAATGTTTTAAATTTTAATGAAATTCAACTTATCTATTTTTTTATTTTGTCACTTTTGCTTTTGGTATCATATATCAGACATCTAAGAAATTATTGCCTAATCCTCAGTCATGAAGACAGATGTATATCTTTTCTTCTATGCTGGTACATCACATCATTGGGCAAATAATATCTGTTTTTAATTGCTTTTTAACATATTCAAATTGAGAAATATAGTTGGGATCAGAGTTAGAACTTTATTAAATAGTTTAAAGACAAAAATGAAAATAGTTGTGCTGTTTTAATAATCAAAGATTAACCATTCTACATTTATGTAGCAATGATACAAATTCATTGAGGGCATCAGATTTCTTTTCTGTCATGTATTGTCTCTAGTAACTAGAGAAGATTTTGTTCAAAGAGACTGAATAATATTATTAGGTTGTAAATTTCTGAACTCTAATTTTGTTTTAACCTTGCAAGTCCTGTCCCTCCCAGGCCTAAATTGACGTATTAAAACATCTCCTGGAGCTGTTGGTGGGAGACAGTGTTGGAGGAAGATGAAGATCCTGTCTCGGACGAGAGGCTCAGTGACTCCCTGAGACCAGCGGGCGTGATCGGAGTAAAGCAAAGTGACAGGCCATGACTTAGAAGACATTTTTTATTGCAATTTCTACTTCCTTTGATTCTACAGAAGAAACTATCTTTCCAGCAACCCCCAAAGCCCAGGAATCTAGTGAATCATTAAAGAGCATTGTGACTGAAAAACAGCAGGAAGAAGCAGAATGGGGGAGCAGAAGTGTACAGTGGCTGCCTGGCTTAGACCATTGTCCCTAGTCAGAACAGGTCTTACAGATCTAATCTTTTCACAAACAGTCCTCAGAAACAATGAGACAGAATTTGAAAATGTTGGTGGACGAAACATCACATCAACAGAACATGATGCAGGAGCTTATAGAAACTAATCAGCAGCGTAACAGTGAGCTTGACCTAGACCAAAATGAGCTGCACATCCCGGGCAGCAAGCTACTGGCTTGGAACAAATCATGAAGCGGTTGCTTTGCCAGATTGCCATGAACCCACAATTAGAAAAATCCATCCACAAAGGCAACATAAAAAAGATGAAAGGCAGTCAGAAGAAAAACACGACAGAGATCTCTATGCCTCACCAACTTATAAAGGCCTCCTAGGGTCCTCACAGAAGAACTCGAGGACGCAACGTCTAAGACTGATGCATGTCTAAATGAAAAACTGAACCTCCAAAAAGCTCTGGAAACCAGGCCCACACAACATGCATTAAGACTTTATAAACAACAGGTGAAGAAACTGGAAAAGGCCTCTAAGAAAAGCATCAAATTAGTCACAAAAAGATGAGCCCAGCAATTAGAACCAACAGCAGGCCCTGGCTGAGCAGAGGCACTTCCAGGCGCTGGGTAGTATCTGTGCAGTTCTCCACAGTCCAAGAGCTCTGGGAATAATGTATAAGCAGAACAAAGGAGAATCCCAAAACTTTAATGAAGTTCCTGTTCAAGACCATGGATTTGAGCATCATGTTCCTATCATAGAAATATGGGCAGACCAACTGACAAACCTAAATGATTTGCATAAGTCTTTGAAAATAACTATCTGCAGGACTGGCGTCTAGGCATAATTTAAAGGAGCAGGATGAAAATGAAGGCATCAAAGTCGGAGATTTGTTGTTTATGGTAGATACCATGTTGGAAGAAGGGGAAAAAAAGGAAAGGGACAGCAATATGCCAAATTTGCATGCATTGCAAGCTACTTACTGTCTCTCACTTCCAAAATTGACATGCCTTCTTTAAATGGAGTGTGTCCCTGAGTGAGTGAGATTCACACTAAGCTTGGAGAAAGGAACAATGCTATGAGAAACCTTCAGGAACTCTTGGAATTAAAGAACTATCTCCATTGTGCGTTGCTGTAAGCACGGCTGGGAGATCTGTGCATGCCGATTTTTGAGAATGCGAAGGAGCCGACTGAGCGGGTATTGGGACCTGTGAGTTGAGTTCTTCCAACTCGTTAGCTTTGGAAGCTTTGGAAGCTAACGAGTTGGAAGAACATGAATTTTTTCCAGAATTCCAGGCCTTTACTAATGATCTACTCGCAATCTTAGAAATCTATGACATGGATGCCATTGTACCTGCAGTAAAGAAATTAAAAGTACTTTCATACTGAAAACATATCAAATCATTTTTACTGTATAAATTGCTCTCCTAACATTTTGTATTTTGTAGGACTGATCTTACTTTGAGACAAGGGCTATAAAATGCATTTGCTCTCAGAATTCATCGCTTTTTAGAAGTGGGTCATTCTCCATCTACCTAATGTTTATTAACTTCATGATTCTTATACAGAAAAAGGTTGCTAAATTAAAGTAGTAACTTAACTTTAAATCTCTTAATCATTTCTTAGCTAATGCTTGAGTGCTTAAAATTTAAGGTTGTCTTACAGTAGAGTTTGTGAGTAAAAGAGGAACTCAAGAAGAGAGATATTCCAAATAAGTTCAGTCTAGTGACCTTTGGATCAGGGTAAAAGACATGCCTGTGGCTAAGTCCAGCCACTAGGAAGCTATCGCTCTCCCACAAGGATTAATTGGCACATTGTATTGAGATAGCCCTTCATGGCACTGACTCTTTCAAAGCAGGAAGAAAAGAAAGAAAGAAAAAATGTTATCATTTATGTTAGAGTAGGAAATGAAGTCTGGCATAAAATAAGTAGATAAGTAGTCCCTCATAAAATGAAAAGTATCTTTTTTGCAACCTTGATGTAATGTACTTTTTGTAAGGACATGAGACTTTAAATAAAATTTTGTAAATAAATAAATAAAACACCACCTCCCCACCACACAAAAGAGAGCCTGGTCAAGTTGCTAATAAATATATTCAACCTAACTTATACATACGAAATATATATTTTAAAATGGTATCATTTCTATATGTCTGCTTAGAACTCTTTGACTGAGGATGTCCCAATGCTGTCATACAGGCAATGAGATAAGTGTTCATGTTCTACTGATTATAGTATAGGCACTAATGGAGCATACCCATTTAAGTAACTGATTTGGAAATGTCAGTTAAGACCTTCAGCTTTGATACAAAAATTCAATTTCTAGATTCCATTCTAAATAAATGATCTAACTTTTTAAAAAGACGTATGTAAAGATGTTTATTTCAACATTATTAACAATAGACAAAAGCTAGGGAGCACTGAAAAATGACCAAGGACTTAAAAATCATTATAACTTATGTACATCAATTATAACACCTTGATAACATGTTTAATATGATGGAGAAATGCATAGACAGTAAAAGTAGTGTATACAAACAATATTTATGCAGATTTTACAATATGGAAAATTACTAACTGTTCAGTGAAAATACAGAGATGGTGTGTGAAGTTAAGATCTAACAATGAAAACAGCATATAAATGGAATATGATATTCCAAAATGTTGGTTACTATGACTTTTTATTTATAATAGTTTTTAAGATTTATAAATCCAAATGCCCTATTTTCAAAAGCCAGATTAAAATTTATTTTAACATTTTCTGCATTTGCAGATTCTCTAGCAGAACTGGCTGACTTGTGCTCAGCCTCATCACATTAAGAGCCCTCAGCTGCCTTCTTTCCAACCTGCTGTCACAGGCCTGTTCCCCAGCGCTCCTCACCTTTCACCTTGACTTCTGATCCTGGCCGCTGTTTCCCAGAGCTGCTTTCATCTCTGTCTTCCTGAGTGTGGAAGTTTGCTGGGAGCCTTTGAGCTTACACAAAGACAGCTCACCAGCACCTTCCACTTGTCCCCTAGGCCATGCCAGGGGCAGAAGATTGTGATATTTCGTTGCCCAGGGCTCTGATTCAGCCTCCCCCAATGCCCTCCTCACTACTTTTTCTCAGCACTCCTCAGACCTGAGTTTCTGCCTTTGTGTTCCTCTGGTCATTTTCCTTTCATTTAGACAACTTCCTTAGTCAAGTAACTGTCAGCATAGTAGAAAAGATGAATGGTCAGTATCACTTCACACGCTAAGAAACACAGCAAATTAAGTTGAAAAAATAATGTGAACTCACACCTTTAAAATCTTTTCCAGCCCTGTCTTTCCTAAAGGTGTCACACACCATACAGCAGCACTTTCAGCCCCAGAAATTTCCACATGCACTACCAATTATCAAAATGTGCTTACTAACGCTAGTTCCCTCTGAGAATGCTATCTTCCTGTGCATTAGCTATTTTCATTCTTGCAACAGAAAAATTTAGGACAGATCTAAATATTGTGTTATTGCTAGAAAGCCAAGCTGGTTTCAAAGGCTGCACACGATCATCCTAAAAGCACAAAACTGCCTGCTGAGCAGTCCTGCCAGCCATCCGTGACTGCCGGAAAATAAAAAGAAGGTTACCATTGTTATCTGGAACAAGTAGAATCAATAAAAAGCTGCAAATTAAAACTTATACTGAAAAATTAAAAATGAATATGAAGTTTAAGAAAAGTTGAAATATTAAGAGTGAATAGAATAAAATATGTTTAATTACTCAGAGACTTTCACATGTTAGGGAAGGTCATATGAATGAGTGCTTTTCTCTTTTGTATTACGGTCAGGTCAGAGGACAGAGGGATACCACTTCTTTCTGGTTTTGGAAGCAGGGGATTGAGAGCAAGCTAAGCAGTTCTGAGAGTGTGCCAGGCACAAGAACAGATCAGTACAATCAATCACTGGTCACACAAGATAAAGACACGGGTGATGCAACTCTGATAACTGGCAACTCTAAAATGGCCACTCAGGGTCACACGAGAATGCAAAATGACTAAAGGCCAAAGGTACAAACATTTTTTAAAGGATGCAGAAGGTAAAGTTTTACCTCAGAGAGAACTCAGCCTAAACCTCAGTGGCCTTAAGTTTGAATTATCCCTGAAGAAGCCCTTGTGCCTGACCCCCTGGGAATTGCCGATCCCAGTTGAGCAATTCCAGTGGCCTTTGTGAACGCTGAAAGTAAGCTCAAGTTCATATAACTTTTAGGTGTCATGAAATACTATTAATCTTTTACACTTTTCTTTTGCATTTTTTCAACCATTAAAAATATATAAACCATATTACATGGGCCTTACAAAAACTCAGACAGTGTGCCTACGCCCGTGGGCCATAGCTTTATGTAATTAGTAGACATTCTTATGAAGGTTCTAATTATCCTTGTATAAATAATTGTGGGGTTTGGGGGGGGTTGTTGTTTTGAGTGGGGGGACAGAATCTCACTTGTCAACCTTGGTAGAGTCCCATGGCATCACAGCTCATAGCAAACTCAAACCCTTGGGCTCGAGCAATTCTCTTGCCTCAGCCTCCCAAGTAGCTAGGACTACAGGTACCCACCACAACATCCGGCTGCTTTTTCTTTTTTTTAGAGACAGGATCTCACTCTTGCTCAGGCTGATCTCCAACCTGTGAACTCAAGCAATCCACCAGCCTCAGCCTCCCAGAGTGCTGGGATTACAGGCACAAACCACTGCACCTGGCCCTAAATTACTTTTTTAGTTGTGGTAAAATAAACATTTATTTTTTAACCATTCATGAGCATATAATCGAGTGGCATTAACTACATTCACCATGTTGTCTAACCATCCTGCCGCTCCTATACCCAAAACATTTTGGTCATCCCCTGGAGAAATCCTGTACCTGGTGGAGAGGGTGCACGATGGCACTCCAAGGGTAGGGCGCCGTGTCCCTCCTTTCCCGGAGACACTAGAGCTGCTGGCGAGGTGCAGAGATCCTCGGACGCACCGCCAGGGGTGGGGCGCTCACCTGCCCGGAGATGCGCTCACCTGCGCCGCCCGCCCGCGCAAGGCGCTTTCAGCCGGCAGCCCGGCGGCCCCGCCCCCGCCCCCACCGCCCCGCGGACACCTGTGCGCCCCGCTGGGCGGGCCGGGCTGCGCCTCCCCACTCCGCCCGCCGCACTGGCCACCGCCTTTGGCCCTTGAAAGTTGCTTCCCGCCGTCACCCCATCCCCTGCCCGGCCCGGCCTGCGTTCTGTTTCTCGTTCTTTCAGCACAGCGCTCTAGTTTTCCTGCGGCAAGAAAATATGTTCAGAGAGTAAGACAGACATGTACGTGCGGATTCTGCAAGGGGAACGCTGCCTCTTGGGTCGTGGGGGCTCCAAGCATGCCCGCCGTCTCCCAAAGTTGCCCTTCTAGGGTGATCCATCCAGCGACTCAGTAAAGACGAATCTGATACTTTACCTAAGGGTCAAAATCACTGGTTCAAAGACAGGGGTTGTAAGAAAGTCAGGCCAGTATTCCTTGGCATTTTTCCACTTGCTCCCCGCATAACCCGCTCAAAATCCCAGGTTACAGTGGTCTTAATTCACACTCTCATTCTAAATCACAGACCCCAGAGGCTCAGCATCTGGGCAGCGCGACTGCCCAGGCCCCCAGCCCAGCCCGTGCGCTGAGCCTCGCGGTAGCTTCAGCGAGTACCGTGTGGCTTTGCCCACTACTTTTCTTTTCTTGGACCACTAACTTTACAGAGCATCTAATTTCAAATATTAAAAAGCCAGGTTTCCTAACGACCAAGTATTGGAAGAATTTCCTTTTCTTTGAACTTTAAAGCAGTGTTCTGAAAGTGTAGTCTCGGGAACAATGGGGTCCCTAGCGTCATTTGGAGAAGGGGTGAGAGAAAGTCTACTTTTATGATAATACTGAAAAACCGTATCACCACAAATTGAATACAGAAGTAAATCTGAGATTCTAGGTGTTTTCTAGTAAGCTACTTATTAGATTTTTAAAAATATAAAACATTACCACTTTTCTCCCTAAATGCCTTTTGTTTTGGAAAAGAAAAGAGAGTGATTTTTATAATAAAATGCTTATGTCAATATGTTTCAAACTTATTTGAACTACGCCAGGCTCTAAGGAAGTATGGAAAGACCCCCAGTTCGTTTTATGGGGTCAGTTTAACTGATGATGAACCCGATGAGTAATGCCAGAAAGGACAGAAGAAAATCATTGCTCAATAACACCGATAAGCCTACACATCTAATTCTAAATAAAAACGTCACCTACTAGAACCCGGGTTCTAAATATCTAAATAATATTTGGTATTACTTATATCAAATAATAAAATATACTAACAATGTAAATATTTTTGTTCATGGTAAAATAATCATTTAATATCAGGAAATCTAGCAATACAATCCATTATGCCAATAAATTTTTAAAAGAATAAAACCAAAAGATCATATCTATGCCTGTCTAATGATGTTTTGTACAAATAAACTATAAGTTGAAGAACTTTTTAATGGTAGGAAATAATTGGCAAACATGTAATTTTTCCTATTGCAAAATATTTGATTAAAATCTACTAATCTCTTCTCCATTTTAAAATTTCCATGAGTATTTGATCAAGCCCAAGACATTATCAGTTGAAGATTAGAGAGTTATTTTGTGTAAGAAAGAAAAAAATGGTGCTAATTATTATTATTAAGATACTATTAATTAGAGATCATAAACTTTGAAAAACTATATACTTTAGAATTGACTAACTATAGGAAAATTGTCTCAGAGGCTGCAACACAAAAATAACAAAAGAAAATAGCTGGTGAAATTGGATATGGTTTTAATACTAGAAGACCCAAGAGATTGTAGTGAAAAACAATTACTTGAATGAACTAGAGATTCTTCTAGCTGAATACAAAACAAATACACAAAACTTGAGCAAAAACACTGAGAAATGGAAACAAGGAAAATGCTTCTTTCATTTCCATGATAACCACTCCAAAATACTTAGGAAAAAACTTAAGTATGATAGATCTTCCACAGGGAAAGACGACAGAAAATTCTTGAAAGCATAAAATTAGATCTGAATAAATGAAAATGTTGCAACATTTTTGGATGAGAAGGCAATCTATTAAAATATGAATGTCATAGACTATATATACAACAAGCAATTCTCTTTCAAATTCTAATAGGCTTGTTTTTAATAAGATACAATTTTCTTCAAGCATATATAAATAATGCAAGAGAGAATATTTACAAAAAGAAAAAACAGTAAAGGAGACTTGCCTTACTGAACCTCAGAACTTTCTGTGAACCTCATATGGTCTAAACATATATAACTTTGGTATAAAGTTACACAGAAATATCAGTGAAACAGGATAGGAGCTTCAGAACTACTTTTCATTTATACGAGAATTCAAGATATAATTCAAAGGGCAGTGCAATTCAGAGGGAAATAATTATTTAATAAATAATGCTGGAAATGCTATCCACCTCATAGTAAAAAGTAGAATTAAACTTTGGCTCTTACCATATACAAAAACAAATTTCAGCTATATAAATAACATAAAGCATAAAAACAGAGGAAAAAAAACAAGAAGTTCCAAGGCACAGTCTTGGGTAAGAGAATACTTTGTTAGAATGGAACAAAAAATTAATTTATATGAAAGAAGAGGCACAGATACTTGATGTAAAAATAAAAACTTTTTCAGAGAAAAAAGTGAACTATTAACAGAGTGAAGAGGAAAATAATAGATTTGGAAAATGCAAGCAAGAAGAAAGGAAAGGAAGCTGATAACCTGTGAGAGCTCTTAACAATGGACAAAAAGAGAACAATTTATTTTAAAAATTAATAAGGTCATGAGGAGGTGTTTCATCAACACGGCAAGTCCGTGATTTGTCACTTTGTTTCATCCCTGACCCCCGCGACGAGCGCGACCTCGGAGGAGCCTTCCCCACTCGCTCCCTTTCCTCGGTCTCCCCGGATGACCGTGGCCGTGGAGTCGGGGCGGGGCTTCTGGACTCAGCGGGTCTCGAGAACCGTGTGGGGAGCGAGTGGGGAGTCGGTCTGGGCGGTGTTTGCGCTACCGACAGTTGCCCCGCAGAGCACCGGCTGCTCAAGCAGGACTCCCGCCCTCCCCGCAGCGCGTCCTCCGCGCCCAGGTCTTGACCGTCAGGGGAAGCACAGGTGACTTCTCTGCAGGTCCCCAGTCCTAGTGTACCAGCTAAAGGGTGTTGTTCCCCAAACCAGGCTGCAGCGCACCTGCTGCTGGAGACCATTTCCAGTTCAGGGCCTGGCCTGAGCCGGGTGAGTCCCTGCCCATGAAGGTTAGGACTGTCCCCGCAGGCGGTTGTCATACCCCCAGAGACCATGATTTCATGAGACTGAGAACCACAGGTGAAGGAGCCCCACCCGGCCCGCCTGGTTTCCCTGCAGTCTGTTGAGAAAGCACAGGCCTCCCCGCCCTCTCTCAGCGGCCCCAGGGCATTGCACCTCTCAGCTGCGACCAGAGCATCATTTACTGCATTGCATGTGGTGCTGAGGCCGGGCAGGTCCAGAGTGAGGGACTGGAGGTGTAAAGGTTTTATCACACACAAAGGTCCCCAGGGAGAACAGGCAGGGCACTGGGGACAGAGGGACAGGGGAGGTGTAAAGTTTTTATTACACGCGGATGTCCCAGGGGAGAACACAGCAGCCCTGCAGGGTCCTGGGAGGGGGGAACTGCGAGGTGTGGGGACCTCCACTGTGGTTTCCTGGGGAGCAGTGGGGAGGCCAGGCCACCCGGGCTGGGGATGGGCTGGCCAGCTTGAAGGGGCGCCCCTGCAAACTCTCATTCACTCTGACAGTTGTGATCTGATGTGGGGCTATGGAAAGTCTCCAGATGTTTTGGGTAAGCCAGGGTTTACCTGGGAACAGGTGGTGGCCACTCTGTAGATGTCAGAACATCAATTCACAGAAGGTAAAAATATAGCTCAGATAGCCAGAGATTGAATGCCAGGCTTGCCAGGGAAGAAGGGATCAGCCCCCACTTTCCATAAGAGAAAGTGAAAGACAGACTGTAGACTCACAGCACAAATGGTCATAATCAATCACTCACAAACATGTTCCCCAGGGGCAGATCCATTCACACTGGACTGAGACCCCACAGGTGCAGGTACCTCAGCCTTGGAAGAAAACACTGAGATTTTGGGAACAAGTAGGATGAGGCTTTCACCCACGTGCTTTTAGCCACTCTCTCAGCTGCACAGGGGTCGAATTAATTAATAAAATTAACCCCAACCCCCAATTGTACAGGCAGAACTTTTGGAGCCAGCCAGAACAATTCTTTCTGTATCCAGGAGCATCTGTCTTGATTGAGGTCATGGGGAGGGAGATGCAGAGCCTGCTGCACCCGAGGGGGGAGACGTCACGACACGGCAGGGGTGGGTCCCAGTAGCATCAGCAGTGGTGGCTAGGGGGGTCTACACAGATGGATCCACAGTGTCAGGGCCGCAGGCATCCTCTGCCCAGGTGAGGAAACAACAGCAGCAAAGGCGGGTACAGGTGGCGGCTGGCTGTGGGGCATGAGCTTGGCTTGGCCCAGTGGCCAAGGCGGTGACGGTGGCAGTGCTGGGAGCTGTGGGTGCATGATTTCCCCCAGTTAGCAGATTCCAAATTAACATCTGCTTAGCCCTCTAATGAGATACAAAGTCGAGTCATAACTTCTCCTGACTCCATAATACCAGTGCCTCTCATTCCCCTGAACGCAGACATTTTTGTCAGTTTGGAGTGATGGCTTAGACTAGCCCTCGTCTCCCAGCCAGCATGGGTCCAGTGCCAGGATCTGTCATGACCTCCATCTGCACAGCCTGGACACAGCACAGGAACTCCGCTTCACAGCCCCGCATCTCTCAGCTCAGGGCTCCCCCAACAACTTTAGACATGACCTCTACTCCCCTCTGCTGTGGCTTGAGTATCCACAGACAGCGCTGGAACCACCTGAAGCTGTTCCCAGACAGGCTAATCCTCACCCCCTGTGAAGGGGGGCAGTTTGCCCTGGTCTCTTTCTCCAATTTGTCTTTCTCTTCCCTCCATCCTGTACTGCCAGGCTTCCAGGAGAGGGAAGAGCCTGGAGCAGGATGAATCTTTGTCTTTTCACAGTAACAGACTCTCAGGTGGCAGGGGAGCGTGAAAGGTGAGGTCTGTCCCATAGTAAATGAGAGCATCACACCACGGCAGAGTGACATGTGAACACACACATATCTCCATTATAAAAGGAATTCTCAGATTCTCAAGACAAGAATTCCAAAGAGCTCTTCTTGGGCAAACAAGCCTCTCAAACAGCACTGGGTGTCCGTACAGTCCGTTCTCAATGAGAGCGGCCTCACGTCATCCTGCAACAAATAGCCCCATTGTTCCTGCCCTGGCGGCTGGAACGCTCTCCCCATGCCATGACGTACATTTCCATGCACAATTTGCCTGGGTAATAAGAAATGAAAGCATTTTCTTAAATATTGACTTTATGCGGTATTTGGGCTGTTGGCAGTATTTGGCTTAATTCTTCTTGGCAAATGTGGGCTGAGGCACCTACTGTCCCACAGATGAGAACCAAGGCCTGGGCTTGTCCACCAGCAGCAGGGGAGTAGAGGTCATGTCCACCAGCATCCTGGCGCACGGCAGTCACGATTGGGTTTACCCGGCCCTTTAGCTGGAACACGAGAATATGGGCACCTGGGAACAATTCAGATGGAACTGGAGGCCATTATCCTAAGTGAAGGGAAAAGGAAAGGAAAGGAAGGGAAAAAGGAAAAACCCACCCCAGGTTCTCACCTGTCAGTGGAGTGGGGGGTGGACACTACAGAGCAGAGTGAGATACTGTCTACCAGGTATCAGGGAATGGACTCCGGTGAGGCGCACGTTAAACGCTGGACATCAACATTATACAGCCTACCCAGAAACAAAAACACCGGGATCCCTGAATTTATTAAAATTTCCACAAAGCAACTAAACAAATGAACACAATGCACTACTCTGCAACGCATATAATAATTCTGGAAGTTTTAGTTTGTGGGGGACATTGTGTGCCCACCTTGACCTAGTTGACCTAGTTTGAAAGCTGTCTGGGAAACAAAGCTGAGGAAATATAATTTAGGCCATTTTAAAAAAACATAAAGTGTGGGACGGAGGAAAAAAATAAAAAGTAAAATTGAAACATAAAGTGTGAGCCTGCCTGGAGAAGGCTTACATTACATTATCTCAGGCCAAGCAGTGAGACTCAGAAAATGCAGCCCCTCTCTGGCCTCTTCAGAAGCTTTTATTGATTTCTAGCAAAGTTGCACGTGCAAGAGGCTAAAATGCCAAACTTAGGGTGGAAAGAAGCCACGTCCCCAGAAGACTGGATCAAGACAGAGGCTGGGTAAGAGGTAGGGCATTACTAACAAAACTGCCAGCCGCCAGTCTAGAAAGGGAGAGTGAAACACCAGTTCTACCCCAGCAGGGGAAGTCCGCCAGGTTTGCTAATCTAACTACACAGTGGAAGTTCAAAGAACGGAGCCCCTCCCCCCTGCTGACTCAGCACCCAGGGGAAGTTTTTTCTTTCTGGCGCCACAGGGCTCTTTTTCTCTCCTGTGGTTTTAAGGAGGGATCAGGATTAAGGCGGAGCGCCCCACTGAGAAGTCACTCTATCTACCTCGCACATTTACTACAGCTTGGAAAAATAATTCTATTAAGTGAATATATGTACAATCTACACGTTGAGGATGATGTTAAGTTTCTAAGAACATGAAAGCACACACACGTATCTGTATAGAAAATCATGAAGGGAGATGTACCAAGTGTGAAACAGTTTTGAATAGGAGAATTACTGGTATTTTCTGTTCTTCAGTTTTCCAAAGTTTTTGGAATTCATCCTTATTATTGTAAAAACTGAAAAGAGCAAACATCATTGTTGAAGTCTTTATTATTTTATATAATGAAGAAAAGGAAAGGCAAGCACCCTGAAACCACAGAACCTGCTTTCCAATGTCTTCCATTGCTACAGTGGTCCTCTGCACACCGCCAAGAAATTCTGGTAGTGATGTTGGATAGCTCACGGTTAATATTCTTCCAAAAATGGATAATTAGGGTGGTCAACAGCACTAAAAGAGAAGGAAAGATCATTGATTAATTAACTCTTGCTTCACAAGGTCAAAGAACAGGTTTTTCTGAAGGCTCAGGTTAGATGGGTTGAAATTTGAATTTATTACACAACCCTCTAACTACTTGTACCCTGGCACACACAGGAAAGCTCCCTGCATCTCTGATAATCAGACCTAAACAATGCCGTACTGTTTTCTTAATTAAAATTTATAAGAATGCTTATATTCAGTAATGAGTAATAGTCTTGTTTTTCTTTTTTCTTCCACGTTCTTTTTTTCTGTTTTACCAGTAGTCCTTTGTGATCGATCATCACTGAAGGGTCCCTTCCGGCAGTGGTGTGAGCCCCGAGCCACGTCACCCACATGGACACACAGGTGAGTGAGACGAGGCCTCATGGTCTAACAAGGCTGACCACAGCCTGACGGTGAGAAGCTCGGGCACAGGAAGGTGCTTCTCACGTTATTCTCACTCAGATGTCTGGTCAGAGTCCTGCTGTTCTTTTCCAAAAAGGAGAGTGACCCTGCAGATCTTTCTGAAATCTTTATTCTCACGAGTAAAATTTCAATGCTGCTCAGTAAATCTGCTCCTGCCTGAGGACCCTCCTTTCCCCTGAGCTCAGAGATCCCACAGTAGTGGGGCCAACATGATATGGTGTGTGTGAATAAACCACTGTCAAGGGCCGTGGGGCGCTCCAGAGCTGGGCTTCTGATGGACTAAGATGGCACTTCCCTGACAGCCTTGAACTCAAGGTCAGAGCAACCCCAGCGGCTCTTATCCTGGCAAAGCCACTAGAGACGCATTAGTCTCTGCCACAGAGGGTCGGTTGACGTCATGACAGTTTACAGTTCAGCTTGGTGACATCACACAGCTCAGAATGGGAGCAGTGGTGGGTGAAGGAGGCCATGGAGGGAGGAAGTGGAAGAGCCAGGGGTGTTCTGGAGAGGACTCCACGTCCAGTCCAAGC
>CAUYRH010136772.1:0-15224 GCA_963574655.1 Perodicticus potto | reverse complement strand
CTGTCATAAATTTCTCAATGAATCTAGTCATGCAAACTTTGCTTAGACAAATATGCTTGTGTGTTTAAGTGAGGGTAGACACAAAGAAAGAGGCAGCTCAGAGAGATAAAGGGAGAGTTATTAGCTCTAGCTCCCTTCTCCTTCCTACTCAACACTGCATTGATATCATTTTTTTATGGCTAGTCAATGCATTGCTATCCTTAAATCAAAAGATTTAGTGTGCATAACAGCTTGGGGCACATTCTTGACCTCATCACCACAAATTCTAATTTGTTAGGAATAAAATCAAGGGACTTGCATTTTTAATAAGTATCCCAAGTAACACTAATGCAGATGTCCATTACTCTGTAATAATGTTCTAAATACATATAAAGTACCTAGAGGCCACAGACAAAATATTGCACAAATCTGAAATTCTTGCAGGGTGAGGGAAGACATATGGTATTCTGGTATATAAGTTTTACAGAATGAACACATGGAAGAAGAAAATGCTAAGTTTTTTGAGATAACATAATAGTCACTGAAGGCAAAGGTGTTTTGATAAATTGTGTTTATCCTTTTCTGCTTCAGAGCTCAGAGAGAAACAGAAGTTACTTTTAAGTAATGCTTTTAATAAACAATGGGCAGAAAAGTGGAGGTATTTTGAATAAGCAAATCAAATTTTCCAATATGGTCATAAACAGAAATTTAAACTCATTTTTCATTTTCGCTGGTATTTACCTTCGCGTTTTTTGAGATTTTCAGTTTTCATTTTACTTCTGCTTCTAAATTCAGGCCCTTTAAAATCATCTTTGTCTTCATTGAGCACTGGCTCTGGCTGTACAATCACTGTACCTTTAGGCAAGCTTTGCATAGTAATATCATTCTCTGAATTTTCATTAGAAGCATCTTCATTTACAGCTTCATCCAGACGTTTTTCATCATCAGATTCTACATACTTTGTTACAATTGAAGGTTTCCTCTTTGATCGTGATGATCCTGAAGATTTGAATTTTTCTGAAGAGCTAGCTCCCTCTTCCTTGTTGTTTTCCATCATATTAGAGTTATTTCCAGAACCACCGATTTTATCTGTGTTTTGATTCATAGCAAGTCGTGGAGGAGAACTTGTTTCTTCAGATTCTTCTGATGAGTGCGCAAAGAAGTCATGAAGCTTCTGCACCAATGTATTCAATTTGCTTTCACTCATGGGCTCAGCGGCCATGTTTTCACTTGAACGCCTTGTTGGCCTCTGAGAACGTCGGGCGCCGCTCTGCACTCCCCAGCGCCAGATTAAGACAGAAATTCCCTGGTATCTTAGTCATCTCTGTAGCTGGTGCTGGATCCTCCCCAGAGCTCAAAGGTGGCTACCGCAGCCACTGCCACAGGAACCGCGGAAACAAAGCTACACTGCTGCCACCGCCATTTTGTTGGGCCGAGCTATTAATCACAAATATTGATTGAACTTGAATGCTAACACATCCAGACTATGGGATATAGAGGTAAATGAATCAGATAACTGCTCCTACCTGCACAGTGCTTATGATATGGTAAATTTCTTTCAAGTATTATACACACTCCTCTGTAAATTTATATTCTTGGGATGGGGAAAAGGTTGGATCTTATAAGCTCTGGTAGCAAACCAACCACAAGTACAAACAGCTTCAGCCAGATCCTTCCTAAGCATATAACCTCCTGGTCATGTCCTCTGTCTCCTGTTCATCATTATCTAAGTCAGTCCAGACTCATTCCAAGTCTCATACCTATAGGCATATATAACTTCATTTCATAGATGTTGAAAACAATAAGATCAACTCAAACACTTTTTATTATTGATAAATACTTGCGGTCATTTATGAAGCACTTGCTCATATGCTAAGCTTCATGATAGAGTCTCACAATTACCTAAAGAATTTAAACTTTTACAGGCTGTTGGTGTACCATCCTTCCCCAAATGGTGTGCATTTCTGTGCATACCAGCTTGACTTCCATTATCCAGTGCCTTCATCTTTGTTGGAAGGCTGTCCTCAGGCTTCTAGAAACCTGTTTTTTCAACCTAACATCCCAGAAGTGCTCAGGAATTACTGCCTTTTCTGCCCTGGGGGATAGCTCTTAATGACTGATGGAATAATAACTATCTTGGCTCCTTTACCTCAGTTGTGATAATTCTGAAATGTGTGGGTTTGACTTTCCCACAGGCTTGCTAGGGGTTAAACTTCAGTTGCCTCCTGCAGTAGCTGTTTAATAACATACACCATATTTATTGCCTTCACTTTCCTGAATCATGTCTCTGCTTCTCCCATATCAGAGGGTGTGATTCTGGGGAATATTCAGCTAGGATATATGAATGAGTGCTCGCTATGTATTACAGGAAGTGTTATACATGCTCTCCTCATTGAAACATTGGTACTTTTGTCAGGAATTGTGTCTGGGTGCATAAAACAGAAACCTTCAAATAAAGCATCCCCATTCATGGATTGGATTCAATAAGGAACAAATATTTAGACAAAAGGGAAGAAAGAAATAGTAGTACTTCAAGCAGCAGCTTAGAGTGTGACATAGCTCCAGAAGGTCTTTCTTGGTAACCCAGAAGTCTCATTAAGGATGTGGTCGTATTGAAGCAGAGCCATCATTAAAATGATTTTCAAGTTGCTGGGTCATGACATGAGTTTATTTTAGCATGATCAGAATTGTAAAAGATGAAGAGTATAGGATAGGCTACAACAGGATAGGATACAAGAGAGGAGGGGAGGGAAGCCGAGGGAAGGAGGGGGAGGAGAAGGGGTAAAGGAGAGGAGGGGAGGGGGCAGAGGGGAAGAGATGGAAGGAAAGGAGAAAGAAGAGAAATAGAAGTAGAGCTGAAAATGGAATATTGTAGGTAGAAAAGGCATGTACTATTTTGAATATGTTATATATATATTTTTACTTGGGTGCAATCTTAAAGGTACTTCTTACTGTTAACTGTTACAAAGAAAGTTGCATAAACACTAGGGTAGAGCCAGACTGCCTAAGTTCAAACCCCAGGTCTATTGTTGGTCGGCTATGTGATATTATGGAAGTTAGATGACTAGTCTCTCCCAGTTTCTCTGCATAATGAGGATTATAATGGTACTTATCTGTGACTAAGAAACTGTTATTTGCCTGTCTTATATCTGTTTCTCCCTTATTATTTGCAGCTTGAACACCAATTTTGTTTTGGGTAACAATATGCATGATGAAATACTCATTTCTTCAGCCTCTCTTGCAGCAAGAGCTAGCCAATACCTGACTAAGGGGAAGTTTGCTGTTGGGGAACTGACTTCTGAGAAAGCTTTTGCTCCCCAATAAAAGGGGAGATATATAGCTAGCATCAATACCTCTTTTCCTCTCCTCATATCTGGAACTTTGGCAGTTACCTTGTGGCCCATGAAGAAACAAGCATGAAGATTAGGTCTACATACTAACTATGGTAACAGGGAAAGATGGTGCTATGCTATGGTTTGAATGTTCCCTCCAAAACTCATATTGAAACTTAACCTTCAATATTGAGCGGTGAGGTCTTTAAAAACTTATAGAATCATGAGGGCTCTGCCCTTATAAATGGATGAATCCATCCATGGAATAAGATTAATGGGTTATCATCATGGTACAGGAACTGGTGGCTTTATAGGAAGAGCAAGAGAGACCTGAGATAGCACATTAGCATGCTCAGTCTCCTCACTATGTAATACCCTCTGCTGCTTCATGCATCTGTACAGAGTCCCCACCAGCAAAAAGACACTCACTAGATGAGGCCCCTTGACCTTGAACTTCCCAGCCTTCAGAACTTAGGAATAAATAATAAATAAGAATAAATTCCTTTTATTTATAAATTACCCAATTTTAGTTACTCTGTTATAAGGAACAGAAAATAGACTAAGACAGTTGGGAAGGGACTGGATTCCTGGTGGCATCAGAAAACTACAGAAATAATGTGATCATGAATAGACATTTTTCAAAAAAGGACATGCGAATGACCAACAAGCATATGAAAAAGTGCTCAACAACACTAATCATCAGAGAAATGCATATTAAAACCAAAATGATATATCATTGTACTCCAGTCATTATTATTATTCAAAAGTCAAACAATAACATGTTTGTGAGGATGCTGAGAAAAGAGGAAAGTTTGTACACTGCTCATGGGAGTGTAAAATTGTACAACCTCTAAGGAAAACAGTCTGAAAATTTCTCTAAGAACTAAAAATAGAACTATCATTTGATCCATCAATCACACTGCTGGGTATCTACCCAAAAGAAAATATATGATATCAAAGAATAATCTGCACTTGTATGTTTATCACAGGACTATTCATAATAGCAAAGATATGGAATCAAACTAAGTGTCCAACAATGGATAAATGGATAAAGAAAGTATGGTATATATCCACAATGGAATACTATTCAGCTATAAATAGTAAAATCATGTTTTTGCAGCAACATAGAGGGAACTTGGGGACATTATCTTAAGTGAAGCTATTTAGAAAGCAAATAATATATGTGAATGTTTTAATATAATAGCTTTATACACTAGAGTTATTATTATACTTAGGGGAATAGAAAGATGGGGGTTTTTTGGTTTTGTTTTGTTTTGTTTTGTTTTGTTTTGTTTTTGGCTGGGGCTGGGTTTGAACCCACCACCTCTGGCATATGGGGCTGGCACCCTACTCCTTTGAGCAAGAGGTGCCACCTGTTTTTTTGTTTCTTTTTAATATGGAGTATCTGTGGGTAACAGGTGTTGTAAACTGCTTTTTTCCCCTATTAACTAGGTAATAAAAAGTCTACACCTCTTTGTGTCAACTATGCTCTTTGATGACGTATGGATAATACCCATCCATTCTCAGAATTGAGAATATTATTCACTACCTCTATGAATAGTAGTTTCAGTAATTTCACAATGAATGAAAAGAAACTAGCTTTTCACTACAAATAAAACAAACAAAAATGTCAGAAACCACTTAATCTCTGGTTTATTACTATGTGAAAAAAAGGAACTCCAATTTGAGTAATCTACAATAGCTTATGTTTCTTGGGGCAAAAATAATCTCCAACCTTCATAGGGATCATTATGATGATAAAATAAGTTAATACATGTTAAGCACCAGCAAAAGTGGTAGCTCAAAAAAACAACGCTTATTATTGTTGTTACATTATATCACTGTGAGGTTTAGAGAAGGGAAAGTGCTTTTTCCAAGATCATAGTTCCCTCTACTCTGAACTAAAAGGGAGCAACTCAAAGGCTATTAAAGCCCTGTCCAGCTATCTGAGCCCTGAAAGGAGATGCAAAATGATAAACTAAAGTCCCAGAGAAATCTTGAAATTTTTACTGTGTCCTTATGGGACTCAGCATATCCTGCTTATTGACCAAAGCCAGAAGTTGATCATGGTAGAGAAAGAGGGTCTTTCCTAGCCTCCTCAACTATTCTGTGTTCTGAAGAATGAAAGGAGTCCCATCTCACCTGGTACTCATCTGGACGTCTTAATTTCTCAGAAAGAGATTTGAGGTCATTCCCTTTACTTGGTAGGTTGTAAGTGTTTATATAATAGAAGAACTAATTATTTTATAGATAACCAGACATTTCCCTTCCCCTAGATGAAAGTCCTAATAGAGCTTATGTTTGTCACCCCTAGAAATCCTTTCTCCATCTTTCCCACTTTCATCCTTGTACCTACCCACACAAAGGATATAGGCCCAGAAGATAGCATGAGAGAAGTCACTTCTTCATCTATTCTAGGCCTGTACATGATCTGGGAGTAATCCAGTGGTCAGATCATATATAAGGAATAAAGGAAAGTAATAGAAATTTATTATCTAAAAAAATAAGAAGGAACTTAAGTTTTCTCGATAATTAAATATTGTTTTTCAGTTGTGCATGACTAGAATTTCTTAACAATATGCATATATTGGGAAGGTGTGCTCAAAAATGTTTAACTGATAAAAGGTACAATCCAAAAAGTTAAGGAATCACCAGCGTATATATTTTTTAAAAAGTTACTGAGCATTTGCTATACATAAAAGCCCTATTATAAGTGCTTTACATTAAATTAATTGTACAGCGGCTCTAATAGGAAAATGCCTTTATCATAGCCATTTATATATATATAAATGATATATGTATGAGGTAACTGATGCACATATTGTTTGAATAAATTGTCCAATGTCATACAGGTACTGAGTGCCAGACCTTGGCCTCAAGCCTAGGCCATCTAGCTGTGGAGTTTGAGCTTTTATCTGCTTGGTTAAACTAAAAAGACTAATCAGTGAAAGCCAAAACCAAAACTTCTGGCATAAATCAGATATGTTTATATGAAATAATGAAGTTTTGAAGCAAGGCTTGCTTTTTTTCTACCTGGCATCTTCTCTTCCTAAGACACTGGAACCAGACTGCCTGTGACAAAATCCCAAATCCATCATCCATTTCCTAGCTATGGGATCATAGGCAGATAGCATCTGTCAGATGAGAATAACAGTAGTTAATAACTAGTTAACATAATTGCTGTAGGAGGTAAATTAGTTTACAGTAAAATATGAAAGACATTCCTACTATATATTTTTTTTAATTTTGGCAAGAAGCTAACTTTGTATGGATATTTATTTTTAGTTAAATAGATTGGGGAGTGTACAAGTGTTTTTTCTGTTTTTTTTTTTTTTTTTTTTTTTTTACATGACTGAGAAGCAGAGAAGCCTACACTTTTAATATACCAGTCAACTGAATAGTGAACATTGTACCCAACAGGTAATTTTTCATCCTGAATCCCTCTCCCAGACTCTCCCATCTCAGTCTCCAGTGTCAATCAAGTCACTATATTTGACCATGCATTCCCATTGCTTAGCTCCAACTTATAAATGAGAACATCTAATATCTGATTCTTTGTTCCTAAGTTATTTCACTTAAAGGCCTTCTGTTCCATCCCAGTTGCCGCAAAAGACATATAACATTATTTTCCATGACTGGACACTATTCCATGGCACCAATAGATTCTTTGTCCAGTCACCAGATTGTTCAGATTTAGTTGGTTTTGTATCTTTGCAATTGTGAATTATGTTATGATAAAAATGGTTTATGGGTTTCTTCTTAATAAAATAACTTCTCCTTTGGGTAGTTCCCCAGTAGTTGGATTGTTGAATGGAATGATTTACTTTTAGTTCTTTGAGCAATCTCCAGACAGTTTTCCATAGATATTGTACTAAAATTTTCAATTGATTGGAAATAAATAAATTCAAATCTATTTAAGCTTTCTATTCTATTTGGATCAATTTTGGTAAATATTTTCTAGGGAAAGTGTTTATTTTCAGGTTTTGTTGTTGCTGTTGTTGTTGTTTTTGTTAATAACACCAAGGAAGAATTTATTCAAGATCATTGAAACAAGAAAGAAAAAATAAGTCATCCATATTGTAAAGGAAGAAATAAGACATCTTATGTTCATGTCCTGAAAGACTCAATATTGTTAAGATGTTAAGATGTTAATACAACCAAAAATGATCCACACATTTTTTTTTTATTTTCACCATTTTAAATTTAATTTTCAAATAAAATCATAACTATATACATGTATGGGGTACAATGTGATGATTTGATATACAATGTAGAATGCTTAAATCAAACTGATTAACATATCCATCACCTCACTTACTTAATTTCTGTGGTAAGACATTTAAAATTTACTATTTGTTATTTTAAAATTTACCCTTGCATTGTGCACATTAGGTGAGATCCTACCGAATGCCCTCCCTGCTCCCACCAATCACCCTCCCCTCTTCCTCTACCCTCTACCTCCTCTCTCCTCCCCTTTGTTAGACTATATTTGTGTTTGGGCATTCATATTGATAAATGCAGGGGCCTCACAATTCCTCATAAAGTTAAACATAGAGTCACTATATGATCCAGCATCAATTCCATTCCTAGATATGCAGAAAAAAGAAATGAAAACACATCCACACAAAAACTTGTAAATTAATGTTAATAGAAACTTTATTCATAATTGCCCAAAGGTGAAAACAGTCCAAATGTCCATCAAGTGATGAATGGATGAACACATTGTTGTATCTGTACAATGGAATATTATTCAGCAAAATAAGAGAAAAATAAGTCTATAGTAGTGCTGGAAAACCAATCAGTTTACAAAAGAGAAACCAGAAAGTTTGAGGAATGTTTGGAAGATAATAAACAGATGGGACTGTACTGACTGGGGGTGAGGGGACGTAGGCAAAACTGAAATACAAGAAACTTAATGCAGTGAAGTGGGAACTTCATGGAGAGTGGTTAGATTGATATGGCCTATAAGGCCCATCCCACCCTCAAATTCCAGATAGAACCAGGTACAGAGGAGGCTGTGGAGCTTTTGTGGAGGCTTAATACATTAAGATCTGTACCAATGCTCCATGAGAGGCTACTACAGCAACCTACATATTGTAACTGCTAGGAACATGTATTTGAGGCACAAATGCCCCAGAAGCCTTCAAATATCAGAATTAGAACCTAAGAGGAAAGCATAAGAGTTTCCTGGTGTCTTGCTAAGGAAAGAGTAGTTTATAGATAGGCCAAGATAATCACTGTCATCTGGGAGATGGTTAAAAATACAGAACCTCAGGCCTCATCTCAGACTTACTGAAACAGAACTTGCATTTTAAAAAGATCTTAGAATGATTCATGTACACATTAAAGTTGAGCACTATTCTAACTAATTTCAGGCCCTATCAACTAGTGCAGAAGCAGAGAAACAATGGCTTGTGTCAAATGTGAAATTCTCTTTTTTTCTTCCTGCACACCTGGAAGATGAGCCCACCTACTGCACCCATTTTATGAAACCCTACAGCTATCCTTTATTTCTATGGATCTCAACACTGGTTACCTATAAGAATCATCTGGTATACTTTTGAAAAGTGACAATGCCAAGTCTCTATTATGAGTGTGGCTCTACCCTAGCTTCACAATCTAGTTTCATGTGAGTACATCTTATCTGAGGAACTCAAGTCACTCCTAGAACCCTGGCTTTCAAGGGGGTCTGCAATATAGGAAGGAATAGTAGATAGAACTTGGCATGGATATTACGCACCAATCCACTGTAGCCATGACAAATAACAACACAGAATAAGTCAAAGGACAATATAGTCCAACAAAGAAGAATTCACTACACAAAGCATTAAATTCTTGGGAAATAAAGGGTTATTTTATATTTCAAAATGGTACAAACCATTGAGGAGAAATAATAGTCATGAAGTTTATGTATTAAACAACAAAGTACTGAAGTATTACTAAATGCAGAATATAAAGGTCTTAACACAATAACTAAGAAAATGCCATGAAGGCTGTATTAACCAGTTTGATGAAAATGTTTCCGATTGTATATGAAACCAGCACACTGTACCCCAATGATTGCATTAATGTACACAGCTATGATTTAATAAAAAAATACACTCTAAAAGCAAGTTGAAAAAGCCAAAATTATAGTAGAAATTACTATCATAATTTCACAGAAAAATTAGAAAGCATGAATAAGGACATACATTATTTGAATTATGTGATTAGAAAGCTTGATTAAATAGGGGTATAAGTTTCAAAACTATAGCTATAGATATACAAAAATGTAGATACTTTGAAACTAGATTTTTAAAATATGCATGGAACATTTGCAAAAATTGATCCTATATATTGAGCCATGAATTAAATTTTCAATAAATTTGAAAAAGTAGAGATCTCACACATACATTTGTAATCACAGTGCCATAAAACTAGAAAAGATCAACAAAAGGAAGGGAAAAAAGGGGAAAACCACTTAAAGTGATGAAGAAA
The DNA here is from genome assembly GCA_963574655.1 of Perodicticus potto. Taxonomy (NCBI): domain Eukaryota; kingdom Metazoa; phylum Chordata; class Mammalia; order Primates; family Lorisidae; genus Perodicticus; species Perodicticus potto. The sequence goes on along the minus strand of CAUYRH010136772.1, from coordinate 5,436 downwards.
AGTTTCTGTATAACTCTTGCCTTAAAGCTGTACTCAAAAATGAAATTACAAACTATGTAATAATTAACAATATTTCAAAGCATAAGAAATATAAAAAATAAACAAAAATATAAAAAATAATACTCTCAAAGTGTGGAGCATAATGGTGGACAGGATGGATGTTCAGCTCAACTCTCCCAAATCATCAGGTGAGAGTGAGGGGGCTAGATCTTTTCCCCATGTGGAGTGTTGGTGTAGATGGGCAGCTAGGGGTGTGCAGCAAATTGGTGGTTTGTTGGACTTGAAGAGCCATGGAGTCTGGTAGAAAAATTTCCGTGCCACTGGTGAAGCGGTGCCAGTGGCCAGTCCCTCCCCCATGGAGGACTGCAGTTTCCAGTTCATGGGGAAACTAGGTATTTTGTGGAAATTTTAGTGAAGTGTGGACTCCTGAGCAGAATTTGAAGGTCAAATAGGGGTGCCATCTGAAATAGAACAGCCAAGGTTAAGCCACTAGCTAGGAAACAGACATGTTTTGAAATATCAGAAATGACCACAGGTACAGGTAAGGTGGTTACAGTGGTAACACTGTAAACTGTGAATCAGGTATAAGCCTGGGAACCACTCACAGTGCCACCTGGTGTCCAGAAAGTATATTGCAATATAAATATATTTCTACTAACATTGACCCTTACATCATATGTATAGTTATATATTTATATATAAATATGTAATATGGATAATATTTTTGTGGTTGGTGTCTTTTTCTTCTTTTTTTCTTCTCTTTTTTCATCCTTTTCTTGTAGGAATTATAGTTAATTTTTTTTCTTTTTTTCCCTTGTTATTAATACTATTTTTTTCAATAGAATGGAAGTAAAGTTGTAGTTAGAAATTCTAGGAATAATTCAAAAGCTGTCTCAATAATTCAATGAATCCAAAGACAAAATCAGCAAAGATTTAGACACATTGAGAAAAGAAGTTGCAGCCTTCCAAGATATGAGAAATACAGGAGAATCCCTCAGTAACAGAATGGAGCTGGCAGAAGAAAGGATTATCAAAATTGAGGTTTTGAACACTCCCAAATGTTCAAAGAAGAAGGGCAGTGGAGAGCAAAAACGGAACTTTTTCTCACAGAGCTCTGCGATAATTCGAATAAAACCAATATTTGCCTTATAGGAATCCCTGAAGATGACGAGGTAGCTTTGCAAAGCACAGAGGCTCTTGTTCAGGAGATTATGAAAGAGAACATAATCCAGCAGGCCAAGAGATTCTGAAATTCAGATAGCAGACAGATTCAGAACCCCAGCATGCTCAACCTGAATAAGACATCCCCCAGGCACATCATAATTAGCTTCACTAAAGTTAATATGAAGGAGAACATTCTCAAAGCAGCCAGATGAAAAAAAACCATAACCTACAAGGGGAAGGATATTATAATGACTGCAGATCTCTCTGTTGAAACGTTTCAAGTTAGAAGAGGGTCCTAAAACAAAATAACTTTCAACCCAGAAGCATGTACCCAGCTAAACTGAGTTTCATTTATGACGGAGAAATTAAATACTTTAATGACATTCACATGTTGAAAAAATTTGCCATACCTAAACCAGCTCTCCAGAATATCCTAAGACCTATCTTCCAGAATGAACAGCGTAATTCTCCACAACAAATGTAAACTCACTCAGAAACTTTTGATCAAATTCCAACTTCCACAGTGTCAAAAGAAAATTACAGACCAATATCCCTAATGAATATTGATGCAAAAATATTCAACAAGATCCTAGCAAACAGAATCCAGCAACACATCAAACAAATTATACACCACGACCAAGTGGGTTGTATCCCAAGATCTGAAGGCTGGTTCAATATACGTAAATCTATAAATGTAATTCATCACATAAACAAATTTAAAAACAAAGACCATATGATTCTCTCAATTGATGCAGAAAAATCTTTTGATAATATCCAGCATCCCTTCATGATCAGAATACTTAAGAAAATGGGTATAGAGGGACATTTCTTAAACTGAAAAGCCTATCTACAGCAAACCTACAGCCAATAATATCATAGTAAATGGAGTTAAATTGAAATCATTTCCACTCAAATCAGGAACCAGGCAAGGTTGCCCATTGCGCCCACTGTTCTTTAACGTTGTCATGGAAGTTTTATCCATTGCAATTAGGGAAGAAAAGGTGATCAACAGTATCCATATAGGGTCAGAAGAGATCAAACTTTCACTCTTTGCACATGACATGATTGTATATCTGGAAAATACCAGGAATTCTACTACGAAAGTCTTAGAAGTGATCAAGGAATACAACAGTGTCTCAGGTTACAAAATCAACACCCATAAATCTGTAGCCTTTATATATACCAGCAATAGCCAAGCTGAAAAAACAATCAAGGACTCCATTGCATTTACAGTAGTGCCAAAGAAGATGAAATTTGGGGGAGTTTAACTGACAAAGGACATGAAAGATCTCTATAAAGAGAACTATGAAACTCTGAGAAAAGAAATAGCTGAAGATGCTAACAAATGGAAAAATTGCTCATGGCAGGGAAGAATCAGAATTCTCAAAATGTCTATACCACCCAAAGCAATATATAATTTTAATGCACTCCCTATTAAAGCTCCATTGTCATTCCTTAAATATCTTGAAATAATAATACATCATTTTATATGGAATCAGAAAAAAAACCCGTATAGCCACGATATCACTGAGAAATAAATCAAAGCGGGAGGAATTATGCTGCCAGACCGCAGACTATACTATAAATCAATAGTGATCAAAACAGCATGGTCCTGGCACAAAAACAGAGGGGAAGATGTATGGAACAGAATAGAGAACCAAGAGATGAATCCAGCTACTTACCATTATTTGATCTTTGAAAAGCCAATTAAAAATATTCAGTGGGGAAAAGATTCCCTATTTAACAAATGGTGCTGGGTGAACCAGGTGGAGGCCTGTAGAAGACTGAAAGTGGACCCACACCTTTCACCATTAACTAAGATAGACTCTCACTGGATTAAAGATTTAAACTTAAGACATGAAACTATAAAAATACTAGAAGAAAGCACAGACAAAACTCTGGAAGGAATCAGCCCCGGGCGAATATTTTATGAGGAGGACTCCCAAGGCAATTGAAGGAGCATTAAGAATACACTACTGGGACCTGATCAAACTAAAGCTTCTGCACAGCCAAGAACACAGTAAGTAAATCAAGCAGACGGCCCTCAGAATGGGAGAAGATATTTCCAGGATATGTCTCTGACAACAGCTTAATAATCAGAATCCATACAGAACTCAAATGTATTAGCAAGAAAAGAACAGGTGATCCCATCTCAGGGTGGGCAAGGGACTTGAAGAGAAACTTGTCTAGGAAGACAGGTGCACGGCCTACAGATACATGAAAAAATGCTCATCATCCTTAATCATCAGAGAAATTCAAATCAAAACTACTTGAGATATAATGTAACTCCAGTAAGATTAGCCCACATCACAAAATCCCCAGAGATGTTGGTGTGGATGTGGAGAAAAGGGAACACTTCTACATTGCTGGTGGGAATACAAATTAATATGTTCCTTTTGGAAAGATATTTGGAGAATACTAAGAGATCCAGAATTAGAACTGCCATTCAATCCTATAATTCCTCTAGTAGATATATATCCAGAAGACCAAAAATCACATTATAACAAAGATATTTGTATCAGAATGTTTATTGAAGCCCAATTCATAATTACTAAATCATTGAAAAAGCCCAAGTGTCCATTGACCCACAAATGGATTAATAAATATATGTACACCATGAAATATTATGCAGCCTTAAAGAAAGATGGAGACTTTATCTCTTTCATGTTTACATGGATGGAGCTGGGAAATATTCTTCTTAGCAAAGTATCTCAAAAATGGAAGAAAAAGTATCCAATGTTCTCAGCCCTACTATGAAACTAATTTATAGCTTTCATACAAAAGCTATAACCCAATCACAGCACAAGAATATGGGGAAAGGGGCAAGGGATGGGAGGGGAGGAGTAGGATGGGTTGAGGGAAGGTAATTGGTGGGTTCACACCTATGGTTCATCTTATAAAGGTTCAGGTGAAACTTACTAAATGTAGAATATTAATGTCTGAACACAATAACTAAGAAAATGGCATGAAGGCTCTGTTAACCAGTTCGATGAAAATATTTCAAATTGTATATGAAACCAGCACATTGTACCCCATGATTGCCTTATTGTACATGGGTATTATTTAATAAAAATAAAAAAATAATACTCTTGAGTGCTTTTGTTTAAAATAAGAAAGATTGTAACCAATAGAATGAAGCAGACAATATTAAAATCTATAATGGGAATATCAAACTAACCCCAGGAAAAGTAAGAAGAAAAGAATTTTGAAGCACTAATTTATAAATTAAAAACAAAACAGTAAATCTGAGAAAGAAAAGAAATAACTTTTTAAGTATTAATGAAATAAACACAAAACACCTAATAAGTTTAAGCACAAAAAATAAAAGATAGAAAACTAACACACAATGCTGGGAATAAAACATAAAATATAAAAAGCATCATAAATTTTACCATTAAATCTGAAAAATTGTGTAAAATAGATGATTTTTAAGGAAAATATAAATTGCTAGAATTAACTCATGAATAGACAGGAAATGTGACTACCCAGGACTGACTGAACAACCCAGTTGGCTGGCACAGCTGGGATGGTGGTGGGATCCCTGCTGGAATTGGGGCATGAGAAGGACCAGCCCAATCCACCCATGACAGGACATTGGCATAGCAGCAATCATCTCTCATCACACAAGCACTTTTTTTGATCGTTTTTTTTAAAATTGAATCATAGCTGAATACATTAGTGCAATCAAGGGGTACAATGTGCTGGTTTCATATACAATCTGAAATGTTTTCATCAAACTGTTTAACATAGCCTTCATGGCATTTTCTTAGATGTTGTATGAAGACATTTGTATTCTGTATTTAGTAAGTTTCGCTTGTACCCTTGTAAGATGCACCATAGGGAGGGTAATTGGTGGGGTCACACAAGCATTTTTCCAGAGGCCTGAGAACTACCCTGTCTCCTAGTTTTGGCTCACTATTATGGATCCTGAGCACAAGCTTGCTTAGTCCAACTCCATTTGGTTTGACTCTCCACCCCCAGACAGGTTGCAGGACCCACTTCCCTAGGCATTCCATAATTGAATCAAACATCTGGGACCCTTAGCACTTCCCTGAGGTTCAGGGTTTGGCTGATATAATCACAGCTGTCTAGCAGTACTTATTGATCTGGAAGCCAGCATGCAGACCCCATTGCAACCAACACAGGAGCACAGCATGTGGGAACTAGAAGAGCATCTCAAAGAACAAGTTCTAAAATCAGGGAGAGAAAAGTATCTAGTTACCTACAAAGGAAACGCCATCAAACTAACAGCATACTTCTCAACAGTATTCT
>CAUYRH010136770.1:0-38157 GCA_963574655.1 Perodicticus potto | reverse complement strand
GCTGCAACCAAAAAATGGCTGGGCATTGTGGCGGGCACCTGTAGTCCCAGCTACTTGGGAGGCGGAGGCAAGAGACTCGCTTGAGCCCAGGAATTGGAGGGTGCTGTGAGCTGTGATTCCACCGCACTCTATCCAGGGCGACAGCTTGAAGTTCTGTCTCAAAAAAAAAAAAAAAAAAAGAGAAAATCTCTTTTAATCTTTTACCCTGGTAAAAAACTTTTATGTCTACTGACATGTTCAGGCTCATCTACCCGATCCACTGCTGTGATCGAAAGGCTCTCTCTCTTCCCTAACCAGATACCCTATTTTCTTGCTTAATAAGATAATGTCCTCGGGTGGACTAATGAGAGGATAGAGTCCTTCCATGGGAGAGGGAAAGACAAATAATGTGCTGAGGCCTTCTATCTTCTCTCCGTCAGAATCGTCGACAGCTAAGGGCTGGACAAGGGCTTTGGCTTCAGGCAGCACAACTGTGTGTGCAAATCTGCAAATACAGACCCACTCATGCTGAAAATCATTTTTTTTTTATTGTTTGGGATTCATTGAGGGTGCAAAGATTGCATTTATTAGATAAAGTCCCCTCTTTGAAAAATCATTTTTAATACCTTGTTTCCAAAAGCCTCTCCCAGAAGCATCACGGCCCCTCATCTTGTTGCCATGGAGGTTGCCAAGGGCCTCCTGCTCTGATTCCAGAACCCGGATCATCGCAGACCCTGCAATTCAGACTTACTCAAGAGTGAACGGGTCTTACATATGGGCAGGACTGGATAAAACCAAAATACTCACTTATCAATTTGCAATAAAAGCAGGCAAGTCTTCATTTTTTCAGGTCAACAGAAACACATGACCTTGAAAAAACACATTGAGATTAGAGTTTGCACAGTGAATACAAAATTAAAGTAAAAGAAGCCAGATGGTGGGAGAAATATTTTTGCCACACCATGGTCGGTAAATTCCCGTTCTCCACCGTCAAAAGACAGATGTTATTTTATCCTGTCCATAAGCCCTTTTCCTCTCAGATTCCTGGGTCTCTGACCAATTCCTTTCTCTTCATCTTTCCCTTCTCAGTGCTCCCAGCCAACTCTCAGAACTAGACTCATGAAAACATCACTCCATCGTCCTCCTTTGAGAGGCATGTGTGCCAATTTTAGTTGTACTTCCTCATTATAATTTGACTGTTTATGATAATTTCTGATGGCTTCTCAAGCTTTGCTGCCAATTTCCCCTTCATCTAGTATACTTGGCCTCCTTGCTGAGAATGTCCTCTAGTGCCTTTGAGTTCATGTGATCAAGGAAGAAGAGATTTGGAAGTGGCTATGCAAACACAGTTCTGGGGGATGGTGAGCTTGAGAAACTGGCTTTGCAGGAAGCTGGCTGCAGTGACAAATGGGATTGGTACAATTGGCACGAAGAGGTCTGTGAGTGTAGGAATATATGTTGCAGACATGGTTTCGGGACAAAGTCCAACTCCCTGTGTCCACAGGTGGAACAGATTCCAGTGAGGTCAGTCTTCATCCTGGCAAAACTCGAGGGCACAAGCTTTCCAGGGGTTGCAGATGTCACTGGGGTGGAGGGGCAGGTCTAGTCTTTGCCCCTCCCCTGCCCCTAGTTTACCATCTATGCCCTTTGTCAACAGCAGCCTGCCTCAGGGGACTAGAATAGAAGCCTCCATCCTGTCCTGGCTTCTCCTATCTCTAGTTTGGCTCCCCAATCTTCGCATTATTGGGGCTGGGGATGTGCTTATTATAGGGACGGGGGGGAGGGTCCTGTGCATCTTAGGATATTTGACAGCATCGCTGGCCTCTACCCACTAGATGCCAATAGCAAACACCTTCCCTGTATGTGTCAATCAAAAATGTGTCCTTGGTGGGGAATGAAATCACCCATGGTTGAGACCTACGGGTCCAAAGGCCACTCTTTATTTTTAATGTAATAAGGAAGAGGTGGGGGAGGAAGGCAGTGGACACAGGGCCTTGCATTTCAAGCAGGTGCCAAGAGAGTGAGATGGGGTGAGGGAAGTATTGGAACAGGTGTATCCTGAAACAGAGGGCTTAGGTGCTTCCCCAGAACTTGAGTGTGCAGCAAATAACTAAATGTGCTCTGTGCAGAAATCTGCCTATGCATAGATATTCTAGCCAATTTCACACTTAGTCTAGCCCTAATGACTACCCATCTATTATATTTGCTCACTCTGACTCAAACTAAAGAGGACTTTGAAAGTGTTTTTTTAAAAGAAGAATATGACTTTCCTCTTTCAAAGTCTTCAAAGCAAAGTTCTCCAAGCCAGCATTCACCACTAGCAGCTTTAGAAGTGTGACTGTTGCTGTTGTTGATACTGCATAAACAACATTAAGGATAATTTTTTAAATAAGATAATTTCTACTCTTATACCATTCCCCCCCAATCAAGTGATTCTCATTTCTTCATTTCCTTCCAGCCCTTCACTATACAATTACATGTTTTTCTGACATATAAAACTCTTGAGTAGATTCATAGCTCACAGCAGCCTCAAATTCCTGGATTCAAGTGATCCTCCTGCCTCAGCCTCCCGAGTAGCTAAGACTACAGGCACCCACCACTATGTTCAGCTAATTTTTCTATTTTTTTGTAGAGATGGGGTCTTGCTCTTGCTCAGGCTGGTCTTAAACTCCTGAGCTTAAGCAATCATCCTGCCTCAGCCTCCCCAAGTGCTGAGATTACAAGGATTACAGGGGTCACTGTGCTTGGCCAACACCACCTTCTAACGAACGTGTTTGGGATAGTGCATACAAGCGGAATCCTTTTGATGTATGGAGATATTTTGAAAGAAAATGATGGATGTACATAACCTTTGCAACAGTTCTTTCAGCTGTGGCATAATTTCTAGTAGTCTAGGAAGAACAATTTTGGCCTTGATTTCTTAGATTTGTACACATCACTCTGCTGAACATGGAACTTTAAACAAGAAGTAACCTTAAGTATCATTCAGAGTTCTCTTACAGATAAGTTACTGGTAGCCCAGATAAAGTTGACTTTTCTACCAAGATAAAATGAAGAGTAGATGACAAAGGCTGAGAAGAAATTCCAGGGCTCCTAAGTCCTGGAAGCTGATGGCTTATCACCACAACTCCTTCCTTATTGTATGTCCATAAAATTTACTGAGGGAAGGACAAGTCAGAAAGAAATAACAAAGAAGCTTTGAAGCAGAGGAGAGAAAATCATTTTGAGCCCAGGAGTTCAAGGTTACAGTGAGTTATAATTGTGTTACTAGACTCTAGCCTGGGCAACAGACTGATACCCTGTCTCTTTAAAAACAAACACACATAAAAACACTGGTATGTTGAAATAGTATTATGTACAAAAATATATTATCAGCCGTGTTTTTGAGCCTACTATGTGTGAATACTGCCATGCTAGCTGATTTATGTAATTGCCTCTAATCTTCATAACAAATCAGAGAGATGAGTATTATACTGTTTATTTTACGAATAAGAAAAATAGATGGCCAAAGAAGAAAAGTGTCTAGTCCAAAATCACAGAGATAGTAACAGCAACAGGAATCAACTTCCTGTCTGCCTCTCTCACCCTCCTATTTCTTATTTGTTGTGCCATGTTGTTTTTTGATAATGGCAAATATTTAGAAATCACTTAAAAGGCCAATGATAGGGTTTGATTTTAAAATTGTAGAATGGAATATTTTCAGCCATCAAAATATTATTTCTTTAAGGTTTTGAGTCACTTTTAATAAAATGCGTAGCAGGCTCTCTGCCTCGTTGGGTTAGAGAGATGTGAAGGTAAAAGGAAAGGAGCCCTGTGACCAGACCTGGACAGGGAGGGAGCAGATGGGCCCAGGGGGTGGCAGCCACATGGGATTCAGTTACCCGTGTGCTAAGACACTCACAGAGATGACAGGCCAGTGGGGCAAAGGATGACCAAGCAGAAAGCCAGCGAGAATGGAGTATAACCCCCGTGACAGTATATTAGATAGGATTTGTTTTAGTTCCTCCTGCAGAGAAACTTCTATTGAACAAGATGGAAGTTTCCTTTTTTTTTTTTCCCCGAGACAGAGTCTCACTTTGTTACCCTTGGTAGAGTGCCATGGCATCATAGCTCCCAGTAACCTCAAACTCTTGGGCTCAAGAGATTGATTCTCTCATCTCAGCCTCCCAAATAGCTGGGACTCCAGGTGCCCATCACAATGCCCACCTATTTTTAGAGACAAGGTCTTGCTCTGGTTCAGGCTGGTCTCAAACCCATGAGCTTATGCAATCCACCTGCCTTGGCCTCCTCCCAAGTGCTGGGATCACAGGTGTGAGCCACTGTTCTGGGCCTTGAAGTTTCATTTTCTTGCAGAAAAATCCAGGCAGGTTGTCTGAGAATTCCAGTATCCTCAGAGACCCAACTTCCTTCTATTCTGTGGCTTTGCCATCCTGAGCCTGGCTTCTATCTCGTAGCACAAGATGAAATGGAAGGAAAGAAAAAGCCCTTTCCTTTAGAGCCAGAGACTGAAAGTTACCCATATTAGGTCCATGCACACTCTGTCAGTCAGAATTTGGTCACAATGATGCATTTGTGCAAAGGAGTCTGGGAAACATGGTCATCAGTAGAGCCACTGTATGCCTAACGAGAATCCCATTTACATCCTATAAGGAAAGAAGGGATGTCGGGGGACAACTAGCATGGAAGGCTAAGGGAATGCAAACAAAGGAGTCATTGTCTTGTTACCGTTCATAGGGACTATGAAGGGAGTGTTAATCACGAAAACACAGCAAAATGTTCCCAGATGCATTTTATTCTAATTTTCCATGGGCTTCTCATCACATTACCTCGATATCCCCCCAACCCTGTCCCAACCTCCTTAAGAGATATTCAGTAAAGTTTTACATTATTTCTCCAGGCTTTTTAGAGTCACATCTTTGGTGGATGGGACACTGTGCTGAGACCAGCCTCAAGATAAATTATTATTTTCATTATATTAGGTTGAAGAACCAGAACGCAAGATTGCACATAAAGTTGCATCCCAACTTTGATTCTTACATGCATTGTAAGAAGGTTGGGGGCACCATTATGACAGTGCCTTTTTGAGGTGTTAGGATAAGATTTGTACTTTTGAAAAAATGATTTTCTAAAATGTCCAAAGTTTCTTCAATGAGCATCTATGAATTTTATAGATTAATAACATCTATTAATTTTATATTGAGAAATTTTATTTTAAATGTTATCTAAAAACCACTGTCTACTTGTCAGTTCTTACATAAAACCAATGAGTATATATGAAACTGCCTTGAAAACTACTAGGGAAAAAAATTGAAAAACCATAATTGTTAGTATGTGTCATATTGGTTATTATCGAAGGAAAGGATATTACTAAGAGCAAGTGGGTTTAGGAGTTAGTTATTCTTCTAATATCAGGCAGATCAATTGTTTTCTAAAAAATACTTTTTCTGTGTTAAAGTTCACTATCGTATTGGTTAATATTTACCAAGCACTTTACCAGGCTCAGTGTCAAAGGTTTTTTGGATACGACGACCTTTAATTTTCACAACAGTCCTGTGAAGGAGGTTACATAATTTTTCAGATAGAGAAACTAAGGCATATGGTGCTTAGGGAACTAGCCTAAGATACATAGAGATCTAAGAAAGAAAAATCTCCTTCAATAAAGGACAAATGGAAGGTCATACTAAAAGAACACGCTACCTGTCATACCTGGGGAAATTGACCCAGAACTGCCAACACCAAGTCTAATTTTAGCAAAACAATTAGACAATAGAGGGAAAAAGTGAGGTAGTGAGGGGAAAAAATCAAGTCACTTTTTTTTTTTTTTGAGACAGAGTCTCACTTTATCACCCTCGGTAGAGTGCCATGGAGTCACAGCTCACAGCAACCTCCAACTCATGGGCTTAGACAATTCTCCTGCCCCAGCCTCCCAAGTAGCTGGGACTACAGGCACCCGCCACAATGCCCGGCTATTTTTTGATGCAGTTTGGCTGGGGCCAGGTTTGAACCCGTCACCCTCGATATATGGGGTGGGTACCCTACTTGCTGAGCCACAGGCACTGCCCAAAATCAAGTCACTTTTAAGAAAGGGACATCATGGCTGGGCGCCCATAGCTCAGTGGTTAGGGAGCTGGCTACATGCACCAGGGCTCATGGGTTTGAACCCAGCCTGGGTCTGCTAAACAACAATGACAACTACAACAAAAAAATTGCTGAGGAGGCTACTTGGGAGGCTGAGGCAAGAGAATCACTTAAGTCCAAGAGTTTGAGGTTACTGTGAGCTGTGACACCATAGCACTCTACCGAGGGTGACATAATAAGACTCTGTCTCAAAAAAAAAAGAAAAGAAAAGAAAAGAAAAGAAAAGAAAAGAAAAGGGCGTCATATTGTCATCAGATGATTTGGCTGCTACTGGTTGCCGGGAAACAGTAGATTTTCAGACTGGCTAAAAAAACAAACTGCAAACTGCTATATACTAGAGATATATCAAAAAAGATTCAGAGAAGTTAGAATCTTTTAAATGAGTGGAAATAAACCCCAAAAATACAGGTAAAAGGAAAAGGAAGTTGTAATCCTGACATTTTGGAGAGTTAGAATTCAGAACAAAAAAGCATTAAACGAGACAAGGAAGGACACTTTGTAAGGCTCACTGCGACAATCTCCTGTGAAGGTGTGGGAACTGTCAGTATCCGTGCACCATTAACAGAGCGGACATAAAGAAGGTATGTGAGAAACTGATAGAAATGCACTAAGGAAAGTAGACCTGAGCACTCATAATACAAACCAGATCAAGTGACAAAAGAAGAATGTGGAACAACTAACAAGATATTCAATAAGGCAGGCTGTATAGCATATCCCAAGTCTTAATAACAGAGAATATACCTTTTCAAGTATACATGCAAACTAGGCATTAGCATACATAAGCCCTTATAAATAAATCTGAAAACCTAGATGAAATCTATCTCTCTCTCTATATATATATATTTCAAAATAGAGTCTTACTCTGTCGCCCTGGGTAGAGTGCCATGACATCATCGTAGTTCACAGCAACCTCAAGCTCTGGGGCTCAAGCCATCCTCCTACCTCAGCCTCCCAAGTAGCTGGGACTACAGGCGCCCGCCACCACACCTGGCTAATTTTTCTATTTTTAGTAGATATGGGTTTTGCTCTTGCTCAGGCTGGTCTCAAACTCCTGAGATCAGGCAATCTACCTGCCTCTGCCAGAGAACTAGGATTACAGGTGTGAGCCATTGCACCTGGCCTGAAATCTATAATTTTTAAGAAAAACACTATCTAAGTAAACCTGCTAAAACAGACTAATTACCATCGAGGAAACAGAACAAGTAAAGAGAGTTTCTTAGAAATATACAAGACCCAAATTTCACAGGGGAATTTTATCTTCTGCTTACTTTTTTTGTTTGTTTTTGCAGTTTTTGGCTGTGGCAGGGTCTGAACCTGCCACCTCCAGCATATGGGGCCGGCGCCCTACTCCTTTGAGGCACAGGCGCCACCCATCTTCCACCTACTTTAAAGATCAGAAAATCCCAACGTTACTTAAAATATTTCAAAGCATAGAAAAAGAAAGAAAACTTCCACACCCATTTTGTGAAATAAGTATCATATTGATCCCAGTACTTAAGAAAGATTGCACCAAGGAAAAAAACCCATAGACCAATTTCACTTGCGAATATCAGCACAAAAATCTTAAAGCATTAGCAAACAGAATGCAACAGCATGTTAAAAATAATGATTTCTATGGTTTAATTTGGAGGCCTGTTGCATCTTATTCCATCAGTTAACAATCATGATTACTAAATAAAAACATGTTGACTTTTAAAACCTGTGTAAAATATATACAGAGAAGTGTACAAATCATAAGTGTACAATTGAAGTGTGCAATCATAAGTTTTCATAAATTGAACACAGCCATATAATGGCACTCAAGAAAACAAGCGTTATCAGAAAACGTCTCATGCCCCATGTCATTCTTACTCCTCCTCCTCAGGCTACCTGCTGTCTAACCCCATAGAAGAGTTTTGCTTAATTTTGAATTTTGTATAAAAGTAGAAAGTATGTCTTCTTTCACTCAACATTATAAACATTAAACACATATGGCATGTAGTTACAGCTTATCCATTCTTGATGCATACCGGTTTGCATACATCAGAGTGAATATACTGTAATTTCTGTGTCCTTTCTATTGTGAAAAGTTGGGTAGCTTTCAATTTGGACTATTCCCATAGTGCTGCTCTGAATATTCTTGTGCATATCTTCTGTCAAACATATATACATTCATCTAGAACAGTCCCATCTATTTGGGAGGCTGAGGCAAGAGAACCACCTAAGCCCAAGAGCTGGAGGTTGCTGAGAGCTGTGCTGCCACAGTACTCTACAGAGGGCGACAAAGTGAGACAAAAAAAAAAAAGATTAAAGGAAATGTGGATGTATTTAGAAATATGAATAGATGATCTCCATTACACATGAACAACATATACCTTAAAACTACAGTAAGATACCACTATCCTTTTTTTTTTTTTTGAGACAGCGCCTCACTATGTTGCCCTGGGTACAGTGCTGTGGTGCAAGTAGCTGGCACCCTAACCACTGAGCTATGGGCACCAAGCCAAGATACCACTATTCTTGAGACTTGTAAAAACCTCAGAAGTTTGACAAAATAAACCATTGGCCAGACACTCTCAGGCACTGATAGAGGCAATATGTTGATAGATATTAGACGAATAATGATAGATATTTTGTACTATCTATCAAATATTTCCTTTGTTTCAGGAACATTTATTCTACATGTGCATAATGAAGTACATTCAAGGTTTTTCCTTGTAGCATTTTTTTAAAAAGCCAAATTCTATCACTAGTAGATTAACTAAATAAATCCTAGAATATACTCATTGAACTGCTCTGCAGCTATAATGAAGAATGAGGCTTGGCCCAGTGCCTGTAGCTCAAGCAGCTAAGGTGCCAGCCACATACACCAGAGCTGGCAGGCTGGCAGGTTCGAATCCAGCCCAGGTCTGCCAAACAACAATGACAACTACGACCAAAAAATAGCCGGGCATTGTGGCAGGTGCCTGTAGTCCCAGCTACTTGGGAAGCTGAGGCAAGAAAATCACGTAAGCCCAAGAGTTGGAGGTTGCTGTGAGCTGTGACGCCATGGCACTCTACCCAGGGTGACAGCTTGAGGCTTTGTCTCAAAAAAAAGAACGAGGGGCTGGCATTCTTCCTTTCCCCTTTGGGATGCCATGCCATTCTCTGGCTCGTTTCGTCTCCCCCTCGTGTCTCCCTCTGCCTCTTCCTACCCTCTTCTCTCTCTCTCACCCCATCTATTCCGCCCAGTCTCTTCCCTCTCTCTAAAATCAAATAAACTTATACTTTCATATCCTAAAAAAAAAAAAAAGAATGAGGTAGCTTCCTATGCCCTAATAATGGAGGAGTTCCAATGTATGTTACCGTTAAGCGCAAAAAGGAAAGTGAAGAATTGCATTTGGAGCATGCGAAATTCTGCATGAAGATCAAGACGCACAAGGATAGATATTTTTACTTGTGCTGCATAGAGAAGCTCTGGACAAATAATCAAGAAAATAATAGAAGTGGTTATTGGGAAGAGATTATAAAACAAAAAGATGAACGATAACAATAGGAGGAACGCTTTCCCTCTGTGTCTGTGTATTTAATTTTTTGAGCCATTATATAAATTAGTTGTTCAAAGATTTAAGTGTATTTCCAAGTAAGAGCCACGTCTTCTTGTGGATAGCTCTTGCGTTAGCTCTCGTGGACGACAGAGCGGGCGGAAGGGGTCCGTGGGAGAGCTGAGACCGGAAGCCAGAAGAAAAACTTCCCTTGCACAAAAGTAGAAATGCAGAAGGAAGCGGAGTTGGTGAGACAATGCAAAAGGAGCAGAAAGGCAGTGTCAAGGTCAGGGGCGGCAGTGAGCAGAGAGCGGAAGAAAGGAATTGTTTGGGAGGTAGACCTGAATTTAGGTCCCCTCTATGCTGCTGGAGGGATTTGGGGCAAGTCTTTAAAGTTCTCTGAGTTGTTTTGTCATCTGTAAAATGGTAGTAAGAATAAAACCTAGATCACTAGCTGACTGTAAGTGTTAAATAAAAGAAAAGCTATATGGGTCTTGGCCACATACCCCCAGGCTGGCGGGTTCAAACCCCGCCTGGCTGGGCCTGCTAAACAATGACAACAACAACAAAATAGTGGGGCATTAAGGCAGGCACCTGTAGTCCCAGCTACTTGGGAGGCTGAGGCAAGAGAATCGCTTATGCCCAAGAATTTGAGGTTGCTGTGAGCTGTGACACCATAGCACTCTACTGAGGGTGACATAGTGAGACTCTGTCTCAAAAAAGGAAAAAAAGAAAAACTGTAAAGCACCTTGCAGCACAGAGTGGGGCTAAGTGTTGACAATGTCATAAGAGGAAATAGACAAAGGAAACAGCAAGGGCCCCCCAGCCCTTCCTGCTGCCACCCTTCCTCCTGGGCCTCTGCACCTGAGCCCCTTGGAGCCAACCTGGCCAGGCCCACTTGGGAGGATGGGGAGACAGGCAGGGACAAAGGGAAGACACACGGGGAGGAAGAGAACTGGAAACCTAGTCCCAAGTATTTTGCTTCCTCCGAACTCCTCATGAGTTTGCTGATTTAGTTGCAAACAGGTTACCCTAGTGTGGGCCATTTTGGCGGCCTTGAGTGTTACTCTTAGGGCAAGTTTTGAGGATTTCGAGTAGGGATGGGGTGGGACACTGTCTAGTTTGCATCCTGGAAAGATCGCCACAGGTCACTGTGTAGATAGTGGGTTGGAAGGGGGGTGATAGATAGAACACTGTGGTAGATAGTGGGTTGGAAGGGGGGGCTGTTGTGGGAATCCTGGGGGAGGCGATTGTGGTCTGAAGGGATGGAGTTAGGCAGAGGGTTTGGCAAGGGTCTGATGGAATATCTGGGGCAAGGGAGGAAGAAGAGGCAAAGGTGACTCCCCAGTTTCAGTGGATCAGCCCAGTGGGTATAGATGGTGCCGTTCTCTGAGTCAGAGCGAGTAGAAAGAAGCCATGGTGTCTGGGGAAAGATGATGGGTTCAGTTCTGGCCGCGGAATGTCTGTGTGCTTTGGAGACTCAAAGGTAGCTGGTTAGTGGGCAGCTGGGTATTAGGCTCCTGGCTTAGCAGAGATGTCTGGGCTAATAACATCTACCCACAAATGCCACCTGAACACATTTCTCCATTCAAATATTTTTTGAAATGAAACATCTATACAATTACATATGTTCCCTCCCCCTCTTCTCTCTTCCTTCCTTCCTTCTTCCTTTCCTCCTTCCTTCCTTCCTCTTTTGACATGGCCTCGCTCTGTCTCTTGGCCTATAGTGCCCTGGCCTCAGCCTAATTAACACCAACCTTCAACTCCTGGGCTCAAGAAATCTTCCTGCCTCAGCCTCCCAAATAGCTGAGATTACAGGACACCTACCACAATGCCTGGCTAATTTTTCTATTTTTAGTAGAGATAGAGTCTCGTTTTGCTCGGGTTGGTCTTGAACTCCTAACCTCAAGTGATCCTCCCACCTAAGCCTGTCAAAGTGCTGGGATTACAGGGGTAAGTCACCAGACTCAGCCCATATTTTCTTTTTATGGATTTTGATTATTTCAATTTTCAAAAATTTACCCTCAAAGAATTAAAAACAGTCCGCAAATAGGAAAATAGGTAGAAGAGGTCCTGCACTCACTCAGAGCTAATAAGAAACACTTCAGTTTGTTGTCATTAACACCTCAAATACTATTCTCTCTCTCTTTCAATGGCATTAATTTCACCAAGTCATTTTTAATCTCTGTAGGATAAATTGGGAGAGCTCACATCCAAGGGATGGAAGGACGTGAAACTTCTCAGTGTCCACTGGGGTAAACAGCCAAGTTCTCCATACCTGTCAAGTGTTACTAAAGACGCAGGTGAGTGATTAGCATTTTATATTACATGTTTAGACTTATCTCTCATGTCCAGAAACATACATCATCTCTTAAGAGACAATTGGTGCTTTTCTCTGGTATTTTTCAGAATGAGTTTGTCATTTCCTATTTTAAACCATTAAATATCCATTTTTCAGTCCAGTTAAATCAATACCATTTTCTTTTAAAATGGGCATCAATTCAACCATTAACAAAAGAAAAACAAACAAAAAAGAAAAATAATTGGTGATTTCCTTTGTGCAACCCCCTCCATTCCTCATTCAGACTCAGAGTGATATATCACTGCCTTTCCTTGATAAGTTTGATTTCTGGAAATTGTGCCCTTTAATTCCACTCTTTGTATGGAAAATCCTCTTCACCACATATAATGAATTGAATTGTGTCCACCTTAAATTCATGTCCTTCCTAGAACCTCAGAATGTGACTGCTGTAGTTTGGATATTTGTTCCACCAAACCTCATGTGAAAATTTGATCCCCAGTGTTGGAGGTGGGGCCTAAGAGGAGTTGTTTGGGTCACGGGGCAGATCCCTCATGAATAAATTAATGCCCTCCCTGGAAGGAGGTATGAGTGAGTTCACTCATAGTTTCCCTAAGAGCTGGTTGTTAAAAAGAGCCTGGTACACGCCCCCTCTCCACGTGATCTCTGCACACAATGGCTCCCCTTCCCTTCCCTTTGGGAGCAGAAGAGGCCTGAAGTCCCTGTCAGAAGCAGATGCTGGTGCCATGCTTCTTACAGCCTGCAGAACCATGAGGCAAATAAACTTTTCTTTATAATTACCCACCCTTGGGTATTCCTTTATAGCAACACAAACAGACTAAGATAGTGACCTTATTTGGAAATAAAGTCTTTGTGATTGTAATTAGTTAAGACGAGGTCATACTCACACACATGAGGATGCCTATAATTGAGAAAATGGAAAACAACTGTTGGCAAGGATGCGAAGGAATCAAAACCCTTGTGCCCTGATGCTGGGAATATAAAACGGTGAGCAGCCACTGTGAAAAACAGTTAGGTGGGTCCCAAAAAGGTAACCGTAGAATTACTAGCAATTCCACTTCGAAGAATATACCCAAAAGAATTGGAATAAGAGACTCAAACAGATACTTGTTTATAACAGCATTATTCACAGTAGCCAAAAGGGAGAAACAACTCAAGTGTTTATCAACAGGTTGGCAAACAAAATGTGCTACATACAGATGATGGAATATTTCTCATCCTTAAAAAGGAAGGAAATTTTGACACTTGCTACATGAATGAAGCTTGAGGACATTATGCTGTGAGGAAATAAGCCAGACACAAAAGGACAAGTATTCTATGATTCCACTTATACATGGAGTGTATAATTCATGGAGACAAGAAATAGCATGTTAGTTGCCAGGGGCTGGAAGGAAAGGGGAGTTAATGTTTCATGGGTACAGAGGTTCAGTTTGAGATGATGAAAAGTTTCTAGAAATGGGTTGTGTAGATGGTTGTACAACATTGTGGATGTACTTATTATGACTGAGTTATAGATATAAAGTGGTAAATTTTAGATTACATATATTTTGCCACAATAAAAAAAATAAAAGGAAAGAAGATGAGGTCATACTGAAGTAGGGTGGGCCTTTACTCCAGTATGGGTGGTGTCCTTGAAAGAAAGGAAGAGACACAGACACAGCAGGGCAGGAGGCCACTGGCAGAGACAGAGACACCTCGGAAGACAGCCCTGTTCCTGGTAATTTATTACATGATGGCAGCCCTAGAAAACTAACAAACTGCATTTCATGTAGTTAAACATACAAAAGAAGCTTTTTGATTTGGGAAGTTGAGGAAAGGGGAAGGAAGGAAGGGATTCAAAGGGATACTCAGAAACCAGTTATATACTAATAGTTTTTCAAAACATGACTACATTTACATTTTTTCTAAAAAAATTCTTTTGTATATTCAGGGTTAATTTTATGTACAGTAATGATATCCAACATGTATTTCTAATTTCTACAAGTTTTAAGTGTTTGAAAAAGTCAGAATTTAGGCAGGGTCTGGTGGTTCACACCTGTAATCCTAGCACTCTGGGAGGGGCGGGGAGATTGCCTAAGCTCAGGAGTCTGAGACCAGCCTGAGCAAAAGTGAGACCCCATTTCTACTAAAAATAGAAAAACCAGCCGGGCATTGCAGTTGGGTGCCTGTAGTCCCAACTACTGGGGAGGGTGAGGAAGGGGGATCTCTTGAGCACAAAAGTTTGAGGTTGCTGTGAACTACGATTGAAGACACCACAGTACTCTACCCAGGGAGAGAGAGTGAGACTTGTCTCAAAAAAAAAAAAAAAGAATTTGTGTGATGGAATATTATATTTTAGATGTTTACTATATGAGAAAGTACTTAGGAAATATCCTACGTCCAAAGAAAAGATTATAAACCAACCTGATCTAAAACTTAAAAATATATATATGCCAGTATGCCAAATAGATGTTATTTTTTTATGTATTTTCCATTTTTTTGCAAGCATTATTTTAGTAATCGGAAAAAAATCTTATAATAAAAGTTTCAAGTTTCAAAATCAGAAATAATTCAATTGACAGGTTGAAGTTACCCTGGTGGCAAATGGCTTTTCAAGCCAGAGGCCCAAGTGTGTGAGGCTGTTTACAGATCAAGCCCAAGACCACTGGCTCACAGCCCTGGAGTCCACAGGGATCTGGGCTAGAGATTCTGCATGAAAAATGTAGTGTCTGAGGCGTCCCATTTATCCTTGGGCCCCAGTTTTGGAAGCAACTATATCCTGAGTTTTTTCCCCATCATAATGATGTTGCTTCCAGGTATACAGAAATTTTCCACTAATTTGATTATTTCTCACCAATGATAAGCCTTCTTTAGACAGTTTAGTTGGTATTGACAAATGTTTAGTTTAGGGCATCATCCTAAGGGTTGTGAGGGGCGGATTTGTGATTGTGACCATGACATCTAGAATCAGGTTGGCTGGGATTTGAATCCTGCCTCTATAATTTATCAGCACTGTGAAATGGACAAATTACCTAATTACTTCACTCCTCAGTATTTTTTTAATTTCATATTCATATGAGAGAACAATTAGGCTACGTTGTTTGCATTTGTTAAGTAGAATCCAAGTGGTAGTTGTGCTCCTGACCCAGGAGGTGTGTCATGTACCCTTACATTGGGACTGTTGGCACTCCAATCCCCCTCCACTCCTCAGTATTATTAACCTGCAAAATAAAGCTAATGTATTTAATCATATGTAAGATGCTCTACATTAAAGATATACATTATTTATTTACTTCTAAGAAAGACAAGACCTATATAGAATATGCATTGGTCATACTTCACCTTTCTTTGCTTTGAAATTTCTTTCATCTATACAAAGATCTCGCGATTTCTCCTGCTTCTTCTTGCAGTGTTTTATATGTGATGGGAGATTCTTTTGTATACATCTCAGTAACTAAAGGTAACACAATTTCACCTACCTCTCAGGTTATCTTCCTTTTCTGGGTCCATAAAGCCCTTGGTGGTTGTTTTGCAATAAAATATAGAAATGTAATTATTTCTCCACCAACAAATTTTCCTACTCTATTTATGCGGTTTTAAAAAAATTTGCTGTATGTCTTCATTTCAATGCTGCACAACAGTGTAGTATTTCTGAAGACTTACAAAAGATCAATTAAGCTCAACACGGGTGGTCCATAAAATGCTCATAACTCACTTGAAATGATAATAGTAACAGCAATGACCAAGTCTGAGGACATAGGCAACAATATCTACTTACTGCTGCCGCCTGCCCAAAACCAATTGTAAAATTGTAAAGATGGGCGCTGCCTATGGCTCAGTGGTGGGTTCAAACCCAGCCCCAGCCAGCTAAAACAGCAATGACAACTGCAACAACAACAAAAAAAAGCTGGGCGTTGTGGCAAGTGTCTGCGGTCCCAGCTACTCAGGAGGCTGAGGCAAGAGAATTGCTTAAGCCCAAGAGTTGGAGGTGGCTGTGAGCTGTGACACCATAGCGCTCTACCAAGGGTGATCGAGTGAGTCTCTGTCTCAAAAAAAAAACAAAAATTGTAAAGATGTATTGATGTTCTGAAATGTTAGTGGCAAAATGCCTATTTTTATTAGAATTAATGAAATCAATTCTCTAGTTCCTCCTCTTGGAGCTGTTGTGATGATTGAATTAAACAATGACTTCTATATGAAAAAAATTCTGTCGGTTTTCTCTGTGTTTCCTTATCCACCCATTTGGAAAAAAGGTTTATTGAAATCATGTTATGTGTAGGTATTCTGCAAAGAGCCCCCTAGATTTGTGCTCAGTAGTCAACAAAATAATGTCCAGTGATCCCAGGAGTGCTGGACAAAATATTTGGAGCCCCAAAGCATTGTGTTAATATGTATTAAAAATTAATATGTGTTTTGGGCAGCACCTGTGGCTCAGTGAATAGGGTGCCGACCCCATATGCCAGAGGTGGTGGGTTCAAACCCAGCCCTGGCCAAAAACTTCAAAAAAAAAAATTAATGTGTGTTTTAAAGACAGAAGATGATCAGGAAGTCAAAAGAACAGCTGAAAACAAAAGAACAGTTTAGGCTCGGCACCTGTGACTCAACGGGCTAAGGCACCAGCCACGTACACCTGAGCTGGAGGGTTCGAATCCAGCCCAGGCCCGCCAAACAACAGTGATGGCTGCAACCGAAAAATGGCCGGGTGTTGTGGCCGGCGCCTGTAGTCCCAGCTACTTGGGAGGCAGAGGCAGGAGACTCGCTAGAGCCCAGGAATTGGATGTTGCTGTGAGCTGTGAGTACTCTATCCAGGGTGACAGCTTGAGGGTCTGTCTCAAAAAAAAAAAAAAAAGAAAAAGAAAAAAAGAACAGTTTAGAGGATAAAGTTGAAAAGAAAAAACCTCTAAAGACAATGAAAACAAAAGTACTAGATGAGGAATGAGAACTAATTTCCAGTCTGGTGCTTATGCAATTCAATGTGCAGCCAACATTTTCTTCCAGTATCATCTTTTTGAGCATTTTGAGGAATTGTCAAGGTCTTTTGGGTCACTTTGATTGTTTCAGTATAGAGGAAGTTGAAACCTGGAATGTGAGGTGAATTCTGGGAAATCTCATAGTGATTTCCTTTCTTCTTTTTGATTTTCTATATTGCTCAATTGTTGTATGTTTTCTTTACAATGGACAATAGTGAGACCCCCAACTCTACAAAAAAAAAAAGGTAAAATAATTAGCCGGGCCTGGCGACATGCACCTGTAGCCCCAGAAACTCATGAGGCTGAGGCAGGAGGATCTCTAGAAACTAGGAGTTTGAGGTTGAAGTGAGCTATGATAACACCACTGCATGCTAGCCTGGGAACAGAGTGAGACCCTGTCTCAGGGAAAACAAACAAAAAAAAGTCTATTAAGCAATATTACTTTTCATCACAGCCAGGATGATAATATCTAATTGAAGTCCGTGGCTTTTACGAGAAAAAAAGAAAAGAAAAGAAAAACCCTCTTTGTAGCAGCAATAAAAATATCCTTCAGAAAAATAAAAATAAAATAAAAATATCCTTCTGGCAGGCTATAGTAGAAAAAGCATAAACACCAAATAAGGAGCACAGTTTTTGTTCTATAAATAGATTTTGGATAAAAGGAGAAAAGACATGAACTTTACATTAAAATCATATTTTTAAGGCTGTTAATTATAGTAAATATTCTGTTCTAGGATAAAAATGACACACATACACATATATTATACATATGTAATAAATATTAGTATTTATTTTACATAAATACACATATAATGTATATTTGGCCTTGAAATGTCTAGAAATAAATACAAAAGCATACACATGGCCAAAAATAGCAGTGATGAGTGACTTAAAAGTCTAGAAATTCTGCCGGAAGTCACTTTCTGAACGTGCCTTGCTGATAATTTCATCTTCCAGATGCCGAGCAAGTGGAAACCCTGATTGCAATGAAAGCCTGGGGACTTTGGAAGCCATGATTGTGCTGACCCTCGGGGCTGCTGGGTGCCTGTATCAAGGTTTTTAGGGTTACAGTAATGGACTAGTTCAAATTCAACCCAAAAGGGAAGTGAGTTGAAGATTTATAAATAGGTCACAAAAGCCAGAGGCCAGAACAGCTTTGAGCCTCCCAAAGGACCTGAACTAGGAAGTAGCAGGCTTCAGGCCCAGGGCAGCCCCACTGTTCCTCTGAACTACCTGGTTTTTCATCCATTCTCCATCAGGTTCTTCTAAGTGCCAAGGATTCAGGTGTGAGAGAGATGATCCCAGGGGAAACTACTGAAGGGCTATGGGATGGGGACCCAGGAGCACAGATGAGATCTCAGCATTTGTTCTGCCTCAAGCAAAGGAGCTGGACCTTTGCACTTGCACAGTGGTCAGCTGATGATCATAGCCATGGACAGGGGTGAGGGGAGAATAGGAAACTCCTGGGGGCTTCTCACGGCCATATGGGGGGCTCCAACACTCAAAGGCAATCCTCAGAAAGTCGCTGGTCAGGGCCATTTACAAGTTCACAGAAACTGAGCACACACAGGGCTGGCAAAAGGGATCAAGAGGATCTGGGCAGGGAACAAGCATCTAGCACCTCTGTGTCCTACTGTGTGTCCCTCTAAAAAGCAGCTTTCTGTGATCTACATGCAGGCGGGCCAGCCTTGGCTGCTCTGCTTCCTGTCATTTCTCATGTAAGTTTTGGGAAGAGATAGCCTGACAGACCTTGACCCCAGTTCCATATTCCCAGGATCAGCTCTGTCTGAACCAGATGTCTTCACCCCAGTTCAATTCCCTACAGAAGCCACGGAGCCAAGGTGGTCCATAGGTCAGTCACTGAGTACAGGGTCTCAGCATGTCCCCGAGACGGCACGTGTGATTTGTGCTATGTTGGGGCAGAGGCGTGGGCAGAGCAACAGGTTCTCAGAAAGAGCTGGGCTGGGCTGGCCTGGCCTACTCCAAGTTGGATCCCTACTCTGGGCTCAGTCAAGGAGATGACAAAAACGTCCAGAGGAATAAAGCAGGCTCTCAGTAAAACTTAGTTGGCTCAAGAGGCATGAAGGCGGAACAAAAACAAAATGCTGAACAAGCAATTACAAAATGATACTCTCTTTTGATTTTTTTTTTTTTTGAAGTTTTTGGCCAGGGCTGTGTTTGAACCCACCACCTCTGGCATATGGGGCTGGCCCTACTCCTTTGAGCCGCAGGTGCCGCCCTGATTTTTTGTTTTTTGAGATGGAGTCTCACTTTGTCGCCCCTCAATAGAGTGCTATAGTGTTGCTCACAGCAACCTCAAACTCTTGGGCTCAAGCCATCCGGTCATCTCAGCCTCCCAAGTAGCTGGGACTACAGACACCTGCCACAATGCCTGGGTATTTTTTAGAGACAGGGTCTCACACTTGCTCAGGCTGCTCTCGAACCTATGAGCCCAGGGAATCCACCCACTTTGGCCTCCCAGAGTGCTAGGATTACAAGTGTGAGCTACCATGTCCAGCCAATACTCTCTTTTGAGAAAGAAATGGGATGATATCTAAAGAAAGCACAGTCAAACATGGGTGACACCAACAAGGACAAATTATAAACTATTTTGTACAAGGGATGTACATAGAATCAGGTAACGGGAAAGTTACAGAACTAAAAAAATAGTCCCAGGAACCCAGAGAACAAAATATCCAAGACCTTAGAAAACTAGATGTATCTGAAATAAGAATAAGGAAGAGGTAACTCGCTGATCATGACTGGGGTTTCATGATAAATGGCAAGAGTGAGAAAGTAGCTTTTCAAAGGATCCCACTAGGTAAAAACGGCCCCTTCAGAACGGTGTAGACAGTGGGCTATTTGATAAACATACAATTATGCTTCTATTTATCCATTTAAAAAAGAGATCTAGGTGTTGGGTTTATGAGTAATTTTTTTCTTCTCTTGTCCTTTCCCCCATTTTTTTTTAACACTGTGAACTTTGACTTTTCTATAATGAGAATAAATACAAGCAATGAAAGAAAACAAAGGAACTACTTAATTTCATTTTTTTTAAATGAGAATTGTTCCAACTGGAATGGGGTGAACAGACATCCTTGGGAGGGCACAAAGTCCTACAGAGAGGTGTTAAGAAGAGAAAATCTAAATGTTTTAAATGAGTTTAAGACTCTAAGCCTATGCAGATTATACCCCAGAGTGCTATAAGACCTTAAAATCCTGTCTCTGGAACCACTGCTAGTAAACTAGACAGCTCAGGGAAGCTTCAAAGGCTGAACAGACGTGAAAGAGGCAGACATTGCCTTAAATGAGAGCTATTCAGAAAAAACATCACTTGCCCTGGGGTGGCAGCTCTTTCCTGTGTCGGGAACCATTGGAGCAGGGGCTCAGGGACCGCCCTGTGGGGGATGTTGTGATGAGTGTGCTTCAAGTACGGAGGGTGGGACCAGATAGGATTCTTAAGGAAAGGTCAGGGGCTCATCAGTGGACTACAAAATTCCCCTAATGGACCTAAAGCTGATCTAAAAACTCAAGTCCTCTCTTGATTCTAATGAGTGATTAAGGCACAAGCCATAGGTTTTCATTTTACCTGGATCACTTGCATACAATCTGTGCAACAGGCCCGCTTACTGGGATATCTCTTCCAAGGGGCACCCCTCTCTCTCCCACCAGGTAGGTAGAACCTCTGTGCTTCTCCAATTTCCCCCACTAATACTGAGCCTCCAAGGAAGCTGGGAGCTACTTTGCCTAAAATGAAATTACTCAAAAGATGCCTTTTCCCCTGGGTTTTTCTAAAGCAGGAGCTCATTAAAGAGCTAATGCTCTCTTCCTTTGAGGACACCAGCGGGAGAGCCCCTTTGAGGCAACTAAAAGGCGGCAGTAGGATCCCTTCCAGCCTGTGGGCTTTGCTCTCTGCTTCCTTCGGTAGAAGTGTTAGGATTTCAGAGGTGCTGATTCGGTGGGCCTGAGGAAGCTACAGCCTAACTACAGGGCTTCCAGCTCAAGGAAGCAGAGACCAGTGAGACTGAAAGAGACCACAGTGGGGTTAGAAAATGAAGATGACAGAGCACAACACGCAGGACAGTGGGCTCGCCTGCTGGCACCACGGGGGACTTCTACGGAAAGCCTGGGAAGAGAAGAGACTCCAACAACCACAAAGAGATTTTCTCCCAGCCTAGCCGGCTAGAGGGTTGAAACACTTAGTTTGATGTACAGAAAACAAAGAAATGGATATTTTATGCCTATTTTTAGTTTGTGGACCAAGACTTAGACCTACCACAGGTATTAGTGTGCTGTGGTCACTGGTACTGGGGTTAGAAGCAAAGAGAACTGACAGAGGACTCTAAGTCGGGTGCTGCAGAGGCTGACTGGCTGCTAAGTTCTTGGCCACTGGGCTGCTCCTGTGCATACTTAGATCGCAGGGATTCCTGCAGTTTGAGGACAAGATGATTTCTCAGGGCATTCACAGAGCTGTCCTGAGTAGGAAATGGTCTCTAATCACTGCTCTTCCTGTCCTGCTTCACTTTATTGATTTCTCTTAGCACCATTGTTTTTAATTTAGTTTGTCATGGGTTCAATGACAACTAACTTCCATTAATATCACTATTTGTATGTTCAAATTGCCCCACATTGGATCCCTGGGGACTCAAGTTGGTTCCATTGTCCTTTTGATAACTGTCAGTCTTTGAGCTAAAGTCTTACCTATGTTTCAGGGTCACTTTGTACTCCCGTTGCCCCAGCCCTGGAGTCAGTCCAAAGAATCCCGGCTCCTCTTAGTAGCCAGTGGAATTTAGAAACCAAGATCACGGTGCTCATTCTTCCTGGTTTCTCATGGCTTCTACATCCTCAGCAGATAGACCTAGGAAATGTATGTGTGCATGGGTGTGCCATGCACGTGTCCATAAACACATAAACATGTAGTTCTAAATCTCTGTATGTCCAGGTTACCATGAGTTCATACTGATACTTCCAATTCTAAAGCAACAACACAGGGCACATTCTAGACTTCCCTCTGTCCATATTTATAATTTCCTTTCCTAAGAGCAAGAGGCCTAGCTCTCATTATCCTAAATATAGCTTATTTATTTGCTCAAGACTTGAAGACACAGAAAGTAAACTGAGAGTTACTATTAATAACCTACACCACTGTGAGAAATAAATCTAACTAGGGCTAATTCTTTAGAGATCTTTTTTTAGGTAAAATTTGCACACAGTGAAATGTACATATGTTAAGTGTACAATTTAATGAATTTCTTTATTTAGAGTAGAATCATCTTTCTATTTTGGTTGATAACCCATAGTAATTTGGAGGGGTTGTAATTAAAATTTAATAGCATTACAATTCTTTTTTTTTTTTTTCTTTTTTTGAGACAGTCTCACTATGTTGCCCTCTGTACAGTGCTGTGGCATCACAGCTCACAGCAACCTCTAAGTCTTGGGCTTAAGCGATTCTCTTGCTTCAGCCTCCCAAGTAGCTGGGACTACAAGTGCCTACCATAACACCTGGCTATTTTTCTTTTGTTGCAGTTGTCATTGTTGTTTAGCTGGTCTGGGCTGGGTTCAAATCCACAGCCTTGGTATATGTGGCTGGCGCCACAACTGCTGTGCCACAGGTGCTGAGCCAACAGCATTACATTAAGTCTAATGAATAACTTAAATATCTTCTTGAGATAAATATAACAATATTTTATGGATATTTTGGAACCCCATATTAAGACTACAAATAAATACTAGCCTACATCTATCACCAATGACTCATATGTTTCTTGCTAATGAATTGACCATTACATTCAATGAGTTTTGATAAACACACAATCCATGCAATCTACACCCTTATCAAGGGTCCTTCCTTTCATCCTGGAAAGTTCTCTCACACTTTTACATACCCCACTAAAGAAAACACTGTTCTGATGGGTTAATTTTGCCTGTTCTTTATAGAAGTAGAATCTTATGGCATGTACTGTTTTGTTTCCAAGTTCTTTTGCATAGCATCATGTCTGGGAGAGTGGCCATGTTGCTGTAAGTATCAGTGGTCCATTCTTTTTTGTTACTGATTAGGATTTCACTGGATGAATACTTCACAAATTGTTTAGGCATGCTTTTGTTTGTTTTTATTGGAGTTTTTTGAGAGAGTCTCATTCTGTTGCCCTGGATCATTCTGTTGTCTTGGCATCATAACTCACAGCAACCTCAAACTCCTGGGCTTAAATGATCCTCTTGCCTCAGCCTCACTGAGTACTGGTACTATAGGTGTGTACCACCATGCCAGCTAATTTTTCTATTTTTAGTGGAGACAGGGTCTTGCTCTTGCTCTGGCTGGTCTCAAACTCCTAAGCTTAAGCAATCCTCCTGCTTCAGCCTCTCAGAATGCTAGGCATGAGCCACCACACCCACCCTACGCATTCTTTTGTTGATGGACTGTTTCCAGTTTGGGGCTATTGAGAATAAAGCTGCTATGAATATTCTGAGCCAAAAGGAGGAAAAAAATAGCAGTTATATTAGACAATTTTTTCTGTCTCGCCTTCTCTTCTCAGCCCACCTCTTTCTCCAATTGCTCCAGCAACCTGCATTTCAGCAGGTATAACCTGAAAGCACCTGACCTCAGCTGTACCACACACTTGGGACTTCTTGAGCTCTGCAGTATGGCTCTCATGCATGTAGGAATGGGAATTCCCCTTCTAAGCCTTGGGTAGGCAATGCCCAGGCATGCTTATCAGAGGGCTCTGCAGGACTGAGCTCCACTTGCCCTTGGCGGTAAATGACTCAATGCACCTGGCATCGGCTCTCCCTGCCACTTAAGATGCATCTCTCAGACATGCTCATCTGTTGTTGCAATTCTAGCCAAAATCTCATCAGGACTGTTCATGGAACTTGACGGACTACTTCTGAAATTTATATGGAAAGGCAAAGGACCTAGAAAAGCCAAAGCAACTTTGAGAAAGAACAAAGTTGAAGGGCTAATGCTGCTTTATTTCAAGACTTTGTAATACTACGGTCATCAAGACGGGCTGGTATTGGCATATAGACCGACAAATAGATCCCAATGGAACAGAATAGAGTATCCAAAAATAGACCACACCTACATGAACAACTGATTACCAACAAAGATACAAAAACATTTCAGAGGAGAAAGGCTGGGGTTTTATAAAAGTAGTGAAAGAAAAATTGGGCATCCATATGCAAATAAAATGAACTTTGATAAAGGCCTCATTTCAGTTAATTTTTGGATAGCCAGGGATGACCAGGGAGTTAAATTCAAAATATAAAAATTAACTGAAAATGGATCATGGATCTACATAAAATCTAACACTTAAAATTTATAGAAGAAAATCTCCAAGAATTTGAGTAGAGCAGAGATTTGTTTTAGGTATTATAACAAAAGCATGATTCATAAAAGATAGAAAAATTATAAATTGAATTTTACCAAAATTAGAAACTTTTGCTTTTAGAAAGACATCATCAAAAGAATAAGAACACCAGCCACAAACTGAGAGAAAATTTTGCAAAGAATATATCTGATAAAGGACTTACATTCAGAAGATAGAAAAACTCTCACAAGGCTTGGCATCCATAGCATAGTGGTTATGGAGCCAGCCTCATACACCGAGGCTGGTGGGTTCAAACCCAGCTCAGGCCAGCTAAACAACAATAACAACTGCAACCACAAAATAGTAGAGTGTTGTGGTGGGTGCCTGTAGTCCCAGCTACTTGGGAGTCTGAGGCAAGAGAATCGCTTAAGCCCAAGAGGAGGTTGGTTGGAGGTTGCTATGAGCTATGATGCCACAGCACTTTACCCAGGGCGACATAGTGAGACTGTCTGAAAAAAAAAAAAAAAAAACAAAACTCTAACAAAACACTATAAGAAAATAAAAAATTCAACTAAAAAATGGACAAAAGATTTAGATACCTCACCAAAGAAGATACATGAATCGCAAATAAGCACATGAAAATATATTTTTATTCAGGGAAATGTAAAATTAAATGATAAAGAGATACTACTACATACCTATTGGAATAGGTAAAATTAAAAAGACTGACCAAATCAAATGTTGTTGAGAATATGGAGCAAGTGGAACTCTTATACTCCATGTGGGAATGTAAAAAGTTATAACTACTTTAGAAAACAAATTTTCCATTTCTTCAAATGATAAATATATATACATCCTATCATCCAGCTTTTTCACACCTAGATATTTACCCAAAAGAAATGAAAACCTGTGTTTTATAGTCGCTTTATTTATAGTAGCCCCAAACTAGAAACAACCCCCAAATCCATCAACAACGAATGGGTAATCAAATTGTACATATGTCCGTACAATAAACACTACTAGCAATAAAAATAAAATAAGAATTAATGAACTTTAATACATACAAAAAGATAGATGAATCTCAAAATAATTATGCTAAGTAAAGGATGTCAGAAAGAAGGGATACATGATATATGATACCTGAATGGAATCTAAAAGATAAGAAATCCAAGATATTGAAGGCTCAGTTTGATGACATTGTAAGATCACCAACCTTCCCAGCTGAACTGCATACTTTCCTTGATCACAGCTGCCTCCAAAGCCAAGGCCACATGCTCCTGACATGATTAGACAGCACTCTCTCCCAGGTACCAGATTTTCTTATTAGTTAGGAATCTAAAATATAAATTTGACTGCCTTAGAAAATGCAAACTAATGAATAGTGAGAGTCAGGTAAGTGGTTTCCTGGGGCAGGGACTCGGGGAATGATAGTAGATACTTTCATGACCTTGATGGTGATAATGGCTTCACAGGTGTACACAGACATCAAAACGTCTCAAATTTTACACTTTAAATGTGTGTGGTTAATGTATGCCCTCCATCCCTTAAGAAATGTGTTGAATCAAAAAAGGCAGTGGATAAATGAATTAAACAAAAGGAACATAATAAAATATTAAAATATACGTAACTGATTTTTGTTATATATGGCAGTTATGTTCTATAGCATCTGAACACTGAGTTAGTGAATACTGAACCATGGCTTCCAGGGGAAATAAAGAAGTAGATCCCTGTAAGCCTCTGGTCCCAACATTTTTGTTGACTGATCATTACGTGATTTTGTCATCTGTGTTTTCTGTTTAAAGATACCTTGCCTGATACCTGCTGTTGACTCATTCATACTGAAGTCGGGCAGCAGCACTATAACTCATGCTTGAACACGTCTCCTTTAACACAGGTGCTTTTTCCGAGAGGCTCATCACAGCCTTCCTGTGACTGGGAACACGAGACAGCACTTCAGCACAACCCTTGGGGACCATTTAAAACAGCAAAATCAAGTAGGAAAAGCACAAAATGGGAAAACCGGGCTACTAACTAAACCACAAAAAGATACTTGTTTATAGAATGAGAGCCAAAATAAGAAGGCAGAGTGTTACCTCGTCCAACCTTAGAGAAAACTTGGTTTCTAGGGGGCTGAAATGTTTTCCTGCTCTGTGCATATCCACAAACCACTCTGGGAGAGAGAGAAGGAAAACTAGCCGGCAAGCGTACAAGCCAGTGGCAACTGACTTAGAAGAGAGAAAGCTGATGTTGTAGTTGGCAGTGGGGGAACCCCGGGAAGTGAACTGATTTGGGCAAACCTTAAAGGCTTAGGCATTCCAATACTGCAGGTACCTCCTTAAAACAGAGGCCAAGTTGAAATGCTGTTTAAGAAGCATGTAGATTCCCAGATTCCTGCCCCTCTTTTTAGAAAAAGGCAAGGGTGTCATCTTTGGGGAGAGATACCTGGAGGCGCTCTGGACTGAGCCACAGCAGGCTGAGCTGAGGGCTGAGGGATGGCTCGCGCAGTTCAGACTGAACTATGAACACCCCACCCTCTCTCCCGCATGGGGTGCCCACACCCTGACACCAACACTGACTCAAAGGTCAGAGTCTAGAAAATTCTATTCTGGGAGTTTTGCCCAGTGGGTGAGGATGGAAATTTGTGGGGAGGGTGTCAGCGCAGGGAGCAGAGATGACAGTGACTACCTTCGCAGGGTGAGGGGAGTGTCTGCATGGGGGAGGCAGTGGCCTTGGCAGGTGCAGGGTTTTGGGACCTCAACGTAGTGAAGAGTGTCGGGGCAGCTGAGCAGGGCACCTGCATGTCAGACTGGTCCCTGTCTTAGTCAGCTAGGGCTGCCACATCAAAATGCCATAGGCTGGGTGACTCAAACAATAGACACCTATTTCCCACAGTTCTGAAGATTGGAAATCCAAGATCAATATGCAGGCAGCCCTAGTGTTTGGTGAAGCCTCTCTTCCTGACTTGCAGGCGGCTACCTTCTGGTGGTGTCCTTGTGTGGAGGGGAGTGATGTCTCTGCTCATAAGGGCGCTAACTCCACCAGGAGGTGTTCATCCTTGTGACCTCATCTAATCCTAACAACACCCTAAAAGCCCTTCTCCAAATGCCATCAGACAAGGACTTAGGGCTTCAACATGATAGAATTTGGGGGGGAACACAAACATTCAGTCCATAATGGTTACATACAGAGAGACTGACCAGATAAGTAAATATGCAGAGGAAATGGGAGCCAGGTTTCTCTCTCAGGGGAAGTGACAAACATAGAAAAGGAGAAACCAGAATGGACCCTGTGCTGTTGGTCTGGAATTGGAGATCTCGGTGTGGACTTGTGGTTTTCAATGTATGTCGTTAGAAATATAAAAAAACAAATGTTGTAATCCTAGCACTCTGGGAGGCCGAGGCAGGTGGATTGCCTGAGCTCACAGGTTCAAAACTAGCCTAAGCCAGAGTGAGACCTTGTCTCTAAAAAAATAGCCAGGCATTGTAGCGGGCGCCTATAGTCCCAGCTACTTGGGAGGCTAAGGCAAGAGGATCACTTAAGCCCAAGAGTTTGAGGTTGCTATACGTTATGACATCACGGCACTCTACCTAGGGTGACAAAGTGAGACTCTGTCTCAAAAAAATCCAATGTCAGTGTAAATGGGTGAATTTGCATCTTTGCACACACACATTTCACAGCTCCGAGAGATCCAGAGATCAGCAATGAACGCACCCAGTACCCACATTCGTATTTCCATCTTTCACTAAACGAACCAGAGCTCTTTAGAGAAATGGCTAATTCCAGAACTTGGGCAGAGAAAGTATTACATGAGTCTGGACCATCTTGTACCAGAAAATACAGAAATATGCCAAAAGCAATGGGAACAGGTCAAAAAGACACAGAAACCAACTTAAATGGGCTTTCATTGGCAGACCTGAGTTAATTCTGAGACCAAAATAAAGAATGATAGTAAAAGGTTATGACCTATTGAATAAAAGAGGAATCCATGGATCCAGACTGATATAACTAAATGAATAAATGGAAAGTTTGATGAGGAATGACATACTTAAATAGTCCCAAAGTTCCCCCCAAATATTATTTATTTATTATTTATTTATTTTGCTAGTTTGAGGTTGAATTCAGGCCAGCTTTTTATTTTTCTCAAATACAGGATAAAATGATACAGCGATCTAGTCCTAGCCCACAAAATATTTATTAATTACGAAGGAAAAAAATCACCTTAACAGTGAAAATATCATCTTAATCACACGATCAACAGCCAACACCACCCCTTTGAATGTTACAAAC
Source organism: Perodicticus potto (assembly GCA_963574655.1). Lineage (NCBI taxonomy): Eukaryota > Metazoa > Chordata > Mammalia > Primates > Lorisidae > Perodicticus > Perodicticus potto. The sequence goes on along the minus strand of CAUYRH010136770.1, from coordinate 9,674 downwards.
CAGATACTTTGTAAACTGTCTCTTAGTTTGCATTTCTTCATGATTAGAATCAAGTCATGTATCTTTGACAGAAATACCACAAGGGAGGGCTGGAAAGTCAAGGAAAGTCTGATGTGTCTGTTCCAGATTTCTGGAAGCTAAAGAGATGTGACAACTAAATGAGATTAGACTAGATGTTTTAGTTACAAGGGCATTACCAGGATGAATGACCAGACTGGAACAGGATCTGAAGATCACAAGACAAAAATATCAGTAATAAAATATCCACGTGGCTGTTCTAATGTAGAAGAATGCCTTAGGTGAGAAATTTATATTAAAATAATTTTAGCATGACAAGACACTATGTCAGCAACTTATTTTCAAATGGCTTCCAAAAAAGGAGAACGAAAATGCGGACAACTAAGATAGAGAATCCGCTCAGGAAGTGTAAAATTCAGGTAACAGAAGTCCCCAGTTTTTGTTCTACTTTCTTGGGAGATTTCCTCAGCTTTATCTTCTAAGTTTGCTACTGAGTTTTTGAATTCTATCGCCCTGTCTTTTCCCCAAGAGTGATGTTTTGCTCACTTTATGTTCATTTTATGTTTTCCTTTTTATTCTGAAATAATCTTAAACATAAAGAAATTGCAAGAACAGTACAAAGAGCCTCCTCTCCCTGATTTGTTTTAAAGTGGTAGAACATCTCCCGAAGTTGAACTCGTAGCTAGGATAGTAACACTTCCCTGGAGATTGAAGAGATGGATTAACGATGACACATAGAATATTAAGCAAAAACAACTACAACAGTGACGATAAGACCCAAATGTCAATTTTTTTTTTTTTTCCGGAGACAGAGTCTCCAGCTGTTACCCTGGGTAGAGCGTGCCATGGCCTCATAGCTAACAGTAACCTCTCACTCTTGGGCTCGAGTAATGCTCTTACCTCAGTTTTTCTATTTTTAGTAGAGACGGGGTCTCACTCTTGCTCAGGCAAGAGCAGGCTGGTCTCCAACTAGTGAGCTCAAGCAATCCACTCGCCTTGGCCTCCCAGAGTGCTAGGATTGCAGGTGTGAGCCACTGTGCCTGGCCCCAAATGTCAATTTCTAACTACAGCACACACGAAAAGGTGTACAAGAAAAAAAACAATCATAGAATACTATATGGCCCAACTTCAAATAATATTTACATAATCAAAATATTCATTGATTTGTTAAGCACCTCCTATGCACCAGGCACTGGGGAGATGGTCACGTGTAAAATTGTCCGTAACTCCCCATATAGCTCATATTCTAGTGGACAGAAAATTAATGAGACAATGAAAAAATAATACATATAAAATACGTACATATTTATATGCATATTATGAGAGATGGTGATGAGTTTTTTAAAAGACAGGCAAAACAGGGCAGGGGTGTTGAGGGTGTCAGGAATGGAGGAGGCTGCAATCTTAGATGTGGCATCCAGGGAAAGCCTCACTGAGAAGGTGACATTGGAGCAAGAGGAGAGAAAACAAAACCTGTGCATATGGAAGGAGGATGTTAGGGAAGGTTTGCTCCCAGATTTGGAGGCAGCAGCCGGCCTCTGCTTTGTGGAACAGCAAGGAAGCTGGTCTGGCTAGAGCTGAGCGAGTGAGCAAGAGAAAAAGTTGATGTGAAAAAAGGTTGAGAGTTGACCGAGGCTGAATTATGTATGGCCTTATACGCCTTTGTTGAGGCTTTGTCTTGTTCTCTCCTAGAGCAATGGGGAGGTTTGGAGCAGAGAAGGGGCACAATCTCACCTTTATTCTAACAGAATCACTCTGTACAGACTAGACTCACCCAAGGACAAAAGCCGGAAAACTGACCCTGAGGCCATGGCAGTGATTCAGGAGAGACATGATGTTGTCTTGGACCAAGGTGGGTATCAAGCAGGTGGTGAGAAGGTGTCAGATTCTGGATATATTTTGAAGGGAGAGCCGAATGGATTTCCTCATGGATCAGACATGGATGAAAGGGTCAGAGTGGAGTCAAAGATGCCCCGGGGGTTTTGACCTGTGCCACTGAGGGAAAAGGCCTTGCCATTTGCTGAGATGAGAACGGCAACGAGATGAGCAGGTGTTGAAGGATCAAGAACTTGGTCTTAGAAAAGTTTGAGATGTTCATTAGTGAAAAGTGCAGATGTTCGGTAAGCACGTGGATATGATCCGGAGTCTAGAAAGAACTCCGCTGGAGATACAAATGTGAGGGTCATCAACACTGAACATTGATCTTACCAAAAATTATAGCACAGCTATAATGGGAGGATGCGGGAGGAGACAGTGTATGTGTGCACGTGGGTGAGAAGCTAAATCTTCATCTTATAGATGAAGCTAGTTGATGACTGACTAAGAAAAAAAAAAAGAAAAGAAAAAATCAAGAAATAGCTGTAGAAGCATCACAAGACATAACTCTGCTCAATATCTTTAAAACCTTCCTTGTGGGCAGCGCCTGTGGCTCAGTGAGTAGGGCGCCAGACCCAGATGCCAGAGGTGGCCGGTTCAAACCCAGCCCCAGGCCAAAAACTGCAAAATAAATAAAAAATAAATAAATAAATAAAACCTTCCTTGTCTTTTGGGGGGACAGCATTTTTAAATTTATTTGTATTCATTTGTATTTATTGACAGTTTTATTGAGACAGAATTCACACACCACACAATTTTTTCTTTTTTGAGACAGAGTTTCAAGCTGTCGCCCGGGTAGAGTGCTGTGGTATCACAGCTCACAGTAGACTCAAACTTCAGGGCCCAAGCGATTCTCTTGCCTCAGCCTCCCAAGTAGCTGGGACTATAGGCACCTGCCACGACACCCAGGTATTTTTTGGCCTGGGCTGGATTCGAACCTGCCAGTTCCAGTGTATGTGGCTGGCGCCCTAGCCACATACACTACAGGCACCCAGTCACACACCATACAATTTATCTGTTATAATTTAGTACCTTTTGTATATTCACAGAGTAATGTAACCATCACTATAATCAAATCTAGAACATTTTCTTTATGCCAAAAAAAAAAAAAAAGCCCACACCCCTTAGTCATCACCCCTCAGTATCTCCATCGCTTCCCTCCAGCCCCAGGCTACCGCTAATCTATTTTCTGTCCCTTAGGATTTGTCTGTTCTGAATATTTCCTAACCCTAACCCTAACCCTAACCCATAACCCTAACCCTAACCCTAACCCATATGGCATTGTATATGTGGTCCTTTGTGAATGGCCTCTTTCGCTTAGTTATTTTGAGTACTTTTCATCCTCTGCTCCTCATCCTCCAAGTTCTGTTCATCAAACTCATCTCAATTTTCAGGTTCTTTGGCCCCTACTTTGCAGAAGCACTTTATGTCTCCTGAAGCTGTCCTTCAAAAATCCTGCCTTAGGCCTCTTTGCCTACTTGCCTTGGCAATGGAGGCCCATTTGCTATCTATGGCGAACATATCTTGTTCTATAAACTTGTATCTATATCTTGCTCTTATTCTTTAAACCTATCTTTCTCTTCCTCAAAAAACTTTGTTCCATGTTTGCCTTGAAAAAGAAAAAAATCCTGCCTTAGCTTGTAGCCCTCCAGAGCCAGAAGACACTTCCCTAGAAACCCATTAATGATTGCCATCCAGTGCTTCTGGATGACTAAGGGTCCATACCACTGGAGGATTCCTCCTGCAGTCTTCTGGAAGCATCCTGCACTCTGCTACCTGAGGACTTCAGCCAACAGTCCAGGCACACCTCACAAAGGTCCACTTGTACTCCCCTAACCCCACTGTAAATTACAAAGTATAGAAAGCTGTCGAAGAGAATCTGCATTGAACTTTACAGTCTGGATTGAAATTTGGACTAATAAAATATTTCTATTCCCAAACTCCTCTTTTGCATTTGAACTAGTGAAAGAGATTTAAAAAAAAAATTGAATTTTACAGACTCAACAGTAGTTCTTTTGTTTTCACAGACCCATAGGTTCTTCATGTGCTGGCTTTTGAGATGGGAATTGAAACAAAATGATGAACCTGTTTTTAACATATTTGGGCCTATCAGATGATGTTCTTTTAAAGAAGTGGCCATCAAGTCTGGGACAATGTCTTCCCCTTAACAAAAACAAAATTAGAAAGAGTTTTATTGGCCGAGTGAGGTAGCTCACGCCTGTAATCCTAGCACTCTGGGAAGCCAAGGCAGGTGGATTGCTTAAGCTCAGGAGTTCCAGACCAGCTTGAGCAAGAGAGAAACTCTGTCACTACTAAAATATAAAAACTAGCCAGGCATTGTGGTGGGTGCCTGGAAGCATGAAACAAAGTTTTTTGAGGAAGAGAAGGATAGATTTATAGAATAAGAGCAAGATACAGATGTAAGTTTATAGAACTCTAGAGGTGGCGAGAAGAGGATCATTTAAGTCCAAGAGTTTGAGGTTGCTGTGAGCTATGACAACACTATAGCACTCTAGCCTAGGCAACAGAGTGAGACTCTGTCTCAAAAAAAAAAAAAAGAAAGAAAGAAAGTAAGAGTTTTATTTTCCATGCATTAAAACATTCAGATCTTAATTCTGTCTATTCAAAAAGGTTTCTTGTGAGCTTTCAGAGAAAGTGGTGTTAAAGAGAAAATGACTTCTTTAATAATTGAGGGGTTATAAGCATTTATGATGTGAAATAACCACAGGAACTGAGAAATAGTTCCTTTGCAAAGCAAATGTAACATTTGTACAAGAAAGAACAAAATTAAATAAACCATTCTTGATTTAAGGTCCTTCTTAAAAGTTAAAGTCTTTTTTGTCTTAAAAGAGATATAATAAAGAAGAAAGACAAAGTACAATAGCATCTTGAATTACTAGCATACTAAATGAAGACTATATGGAATATACATTTTTTTTTTGAGATAGAGTCTTACTCTGTCACCTAGGCTAGAGTGTAGTGGCATCAGCCTAGCTCACAGCAACCTCAAACTCCTAGGTTCAAACCATCCGCCCACTTCATCCTCCCCAGTAGGTGGGACTACAGGTGTCTGCATAATGCCCAGCTAATTTTTCTATTTTTTGTAGAGACAGGGTCTCACTCTTGCTTAGGCTGGTCTTGAACTCCTGGCCTCAAGTGATTCTCCAGCCTTGGCCTCCCAACATACTGGGATTATGGGGTAAACCATTGTGCCTGGCCTAAAATATACTTTATTCTAAGAGAAATGAGAAGCTATTGAAAGGCTTTTAGTGTGTGAGTGACATGATTGGGTTTGCTGTGTGGACAATCTATTGAAAGGAGCTAGAATAGAAACAGAGACGAGATGGAAAGATTACAGTGGTTTAGGGAGATGCTTCTCAAACTTTTACGTGCAGATTTTGATTCAGTAGGTCTGGGGTGCTGTGGGAGACACTTCATTTCTTACAAGCCCCCAGGTGAACATGATGCTCCCAGTGGACTACACGACTAGCAGGGGTTTAGAGTAGGGAAACAGATGGATAAGATAAAGGATTCACTGACTGGTGAGGGGAACAGATGCAAGGATGGCCAAAGATGGGCCCTATGTTTTTGAGCAAATAGGTAGGTTTGTATAGTTTGATGAGTTGATGTTGAAGGCACATAAGATCGTGACGTTGGAAAACAAATGCAGATGGCAGGGAGATTGTTGGATTTACAAGTCTAGAGCTCAAGAGAAAAAGCTAGAAATAAAAATTTGAAGTCATTGGGAAAACTAAATGGTCTGATGGACTCAGGGAAGTAAAGCAGAGTGAGAGGATGAGCGAGCCTGGAACAGAGCCCCCAGGGCTTCTAGTATTTAAAGACTGGTTTATGTAGATTGAGCCCATTGGGGAGACCAAGAAGGAGAAACCTAACAAACAGGTCAGAGGAAATCAGAAGAATGTAATACAGATTTCAGCAGAAGAGAGTACTTGAAGAAGGCAGCATAGTCAATCTCAATGAAAAGATAAATGACTACAAATTTCCCATGAGATACATCCACCCAGGATTGAGTGTGGTTTCTGCAGAGTGGTGGGGTGTGCACCAGGTTGGAGGGCTGTAAGAGGGGGCAGTAAGGGCACTTCCGAGAAATTTGCCAATGGAGGAAAAGAGATAGTTGGGATAGTAGCCAGAGGAGTATACAAGGTGGAGAAAGTTGTTTTTGTTTCTTTTCTCTCTCTCTCACTCCCTCTCTTGTTTGGATACAAAGTCTCACCATTGCTGTTGGTAGAGTGCCATGCCATCATAGCTAACAGTGACCTCAAACTCTTGGGCTCAAGCATTCTTCTTCCTTCCTTGGGCTCAAGCAATCTTCTTCCCTCAGCCTCCAGAGCAGTTGAGACTGTAACTTGCCACAATGCCCAGCTAGTTTTTCTATTTTTAGAGACATGGTCTTGCTCTTGCTCAGACTGGTCTTGAACGCCTGAGCGCAAGCAATCCACCTGCCTTGCCTCCCATAGGCGTGAGCTACCACACCTAGCTGTTTTTGTTTCTTTTAAGAAAGAAGAGACATAAGCATGTTTAAATGCTGATGGGAAAGATGGAGTCAAAATGAGGGACTGAAGCCCTAAAAGTGGTAGGGAAGCAGAGTTAGAAGGTCACTGAGAAGAGAGGATAGGCAGAGGAAAAGGACTTAGATGCAAGGAAGCCACATCCTCTACTATATAGGAAGAGAAGATTGGGACCAATGTCAATAGGCTTGGAGACCAACAGGCTTGCAGACATGGTGGCAAGATGCTGAGAGGCTTCTCATCAGATAGTTTCTATCGTCAGCAAAGCAGGAGAGGGACTCGTGACCAAGAGTGATGGGATACAAGTAGGAGTGTAGGAAGAATGATCAGCCCTAGTAGCAGAGGTGTCTACAGGCAGCATTGAAGGCCCACATGAGACTGGGAACTTTTCGTCTAGAGCCAGTTGGCCCCACACAGGGATTTACTCCTGCTAGTCAGCTGCCCAGGGGCCAGAGGCAGTAGGTGAATGTTCAGTATATCTAGCGTTGGAGATTTGTCAGGTGAATGTGCAAGAACAGTTCAAAGAGAAACAGAGCTTAGTTTAAGCTATTGAAAAAATGTCCTGGGGCGGTGCCTGTGGCTCATCAAGTAGGGCGCTGGCCCCATATACCAAAGGTGGCGGGTTCAAACCCGGCCTCGGCTGAACTGCAAAACAGAAAAATAGCCGGGTGTTGTGGCGGGAGCCTGTAGTACCAGCTACTCGGGAGGCTGAGGCAAGAGAATCGCCTAAGCCCAGGAGTTGGAGGTTGCTGTGAGCTGTGTGATGCCATGGCACTCTACCGAGGGCGATTAAGTGAGACTCTGTCTCTACAAAAAAAAAAAAAATAAATGTCCTATAGGCTATGCAGCCTGGCACACAGCAGGTTCACGAGAACTGTGTTTATTATCACAGGAGAAGAGAGACAGTTTCTCATCATCACTCAGCCCTCCACCATGCCTGCCTGTCCACCACCACTTAAGCACACAGCCCCAACCCCTTTTCCCCAAGACATAGTTATACAGATGTGAAGGGGCTTCTGGAAGTAGAAGAGCTATTTATTTTATATAGTGAGGCATTTTTTTAGTTATTTATGTGTCCCCACTTCCTTGTTACCTAGGTGAGAATGTAAAGTCTCGGAAATTGGAGTCTTTGTTCAGATGTTCAGTTTACCACTAGAGTAAGCGTATGTGGCTCATTCTGAGGCTCAACAAATGATTCCACTTAAGTAATCATCTGAGGAGACACAGTATGTAATTCATTATAATCATAATAATTCTTAAGATTCCTTATGAGAAAAATCACATTTTCTAAATATAGCTGCACTTAAGGTCCTTTGTTAAATGGCTTATTACTGTTACTAGTTTGTTTATAGGATCGTGTTTGGTCTGTACTCTGAGAACTCAAAGTTTCCATGGAAGAGATAGATTTCAACATAAAAGTCGCATTAGGAATGAGTAGTGACAAAATCAGAAACATGTTTTAGTACAAGGAATTAGGAAGTTGGGCACATGTCATCATTTCTTCAAGACTGAGTTCCTTCAACTATGAAGTGAGGAAATGAGAAAATATGATTTCCAATGTTGAGTCTATAACTGAGCTATCCAAATGGTAAACACTAGCCACATGGAATTACTTAAATTGAGGTTTAAATTCATTAAAATGAAATCGAATTAAAAATTTAGTTTCCCTGTCACACTTTCCACTTTTAATTTTTAAAAAATTTTTTTAAGTCGAGACAGGGTCTCAGTCTTGCTCAGGCTGGTCTCAAACTCCTGAGTTCAAACAATCCACCTGCCTTGGCCTCCCAGAGTGCTAGGATTACAGGTATGAGTTCTTGAGCCCCACCACTTTCTACATTTAAAGTGTTCAAAAGCCGTATGTGGCTAGGGGCCACTCTGCTGGATAATACAGATACATTTCCATCATTGCAGAAAGTTCCATTGAAAGCTATGTAACATAATTCCAGTCCCAATATCAATGCAATAGTTGGAAGATATTAAGATGCTTCCAGAAGTTATCGTGTAATGATTTCCCACTTAATGACACTAGACAATATTTCTAGAATGCACTTGTATCTCATCTAGCTCATTGTACCAGAAGTAAATTGCAGCGCAGTGGCTCTATTGCAAGCCCGTAATCTCCAGGTAATGGAAAGACAACATATTCTAGATGCCGCCCACCTTTCTTCCCTACCTGCCTATCTTGCTTCTTTTTCCACATTTTCTTGAATGTCAAGTCCTCATTCAGCTACTGGATAGACAACAATAATTGAACCTATTTGGTAAGATACCTGACAGTGGGCCCTTGAGGTGCTGTGCAATCTATAGCAGGAACACATAAACATAAGCAGAAGAGACAAGGGAGAGCTTCCCAGAAGGGGGTATACATTCTAGGAAGGTAAAAGGTAAAGGAAAAATCAGAGGGAAAGGGACGGTACGAGCTAAAATGGTTTCCAGGACCGAATATTATAGTTTGCTTTAATTATAACCTTATTAAAATGCAACAATTGCTAAAACAAAAGTGAATTTTTGTTTTTGAGTTTGGAAAATTAATGGGATTACGTGAGGTACCAAGAGTGGTCAAATTCAGAGAGAGAAGGTGGAACAATGGGTCCAGGGCTGGCAGGTGGGTCGATGGGGAGTGTGGAGTTTCAGTGTGGGGTAATGAAAAAGTTATGGAAGGGCAGCGTCTGTGGCTTAAAGGAGTAGGGTGCCAGCCCCAAATACCAGAGGTGGTGGGTTCAAACCCGGCCCAGGGTCAAAAACTGCAAAAAAAAAAGAAAAAAAAAGAAAAAGTTATGGAAATGGAAAGGGGTGATGGTTGTACAATAATGTGGATGTACTTAGTGCCACTGAACTGTACACTTGAAAAATGACTAACATGGTACATTTCATTATGCCTATTTTTTCACAGTAAGAAACTGTTTTGTCTTTTTTTTTTTTTAAATTTACTGGCAGCAACCGGAAGTCCCACTTCAACAACTTGTGAGCTCAATCCCAACTTTCTTACCTTCAGAAAGCAAGCCCTTAAAAATGGAGCCGTGCACACTGGTGACATTGGAGCCTATCAATCTTTGGAAAAACATCAAAATAAAAAAGTGCAATATTTATCTGACTAGGTAAAAGCTCGATTTCTTCCAGATCAATTAGTTTGGGTTCCAAAAATAATTACACAATAAGCTCACTAAGGTGCCAGGAGCACAGAGGAAATTTCTTTCTAAAAATATCCACTCTAGACACCTGTGCCTTGGTGTCTCCTTCACTTTGCACTTG